>PVHY01007804.1:0-65187 GCA_004024945.1 Uropsilus gracilis | reverse complement strand
CCAGCAATTCTTGTTGTCTGTTCTTTGGATGTGGGCTATTCTTACTTGTGTAAGGTGGTACCCAAACCCAGTTGTAAGGAAAACACACAGGACTGGAAAAAGCCCATTCACCTGAGGAAGACTCCTGAGGAAGTCTACTACTCACTGAATTAGTGATGGTGAGTGGTAAGTCAAGTTCTCTGCATTTTCTTTTCTATTATAAGTGAAACTGTGGAAGCTTCCTCACAGAGGGGGGGGGGAAGGGGGTATCAGGATTAGAAGTAATGTGGGGGGAAATACCAGCAAAGAGCTTGGCACACAGTAGGCACTTAATAGTAGTACTTACTGCTTTTGAATGTGTGACTACTATGTCCCTAAATGTGCCATTGCTCCTTCCCTCACTGTTTGCTCTACAGCTAAATCTAATAATCATTGTCTGTGCATGTGGGCAGTGGTGACAGGAGTGGACAATCAGAACCTCTTATTATCTTGGTTCACAGACCATTTAAGGACCATTTAAAGAAAGTCTGAAAACTGGTTATTTCTACTTATGCCATTTTCGTCATCATTAGCTATAGCCAACTTTTATAAAGCACCTAACAGGTGAAGGAATCTGGGCTAAGACCCAGAAATGCAAAGCCCTGAGCATCTCACAGAATCACTAGGGAAATAGGCCACAGACAGAAAACATAATTAACTGTACAAGGCAGTCTGAATCTAGTGCAGACACTCTGCAAGTGTGTTCAGGAGGAAAAGAGGGAGTGTGAGGGGTTCCAAGACAGCCATACAAAAGAGGAAAATCATCTTGAATATTTAAAAAGAGAGCAAGAATTAGAGGAAAGGGGGGACTTTCTGGCATGGGGGGTGGTTGAATAAAGGAACAAAGAAAATGCCCAAAAGATATGAACAATATAGGTAGTCTTTTCAAGTTCAAGTGTCAACATCGGGTACAAGGGAAAGAGGAAGTTGAGTGGAAATTAGTGAAAGTGAAGAGTGAGATGCAGGCTAATTGTGACCTTAATGTCACCTTGAATGTCCCTTCTTGTTTTTACTTCATAAGTTAATGACATGAATGCTCATGGATGATTGCCATCTAGGCCACTGAGAATAAGAGGGAAATTTCTTCTTCATGGATGATTTGATCTGATTGTTCAGAATTAGCAGAGGTCTCAAAAGACAATTTGCTTTGCTATTGGACTATTACTAGAAACAATGGTATAATTATCAACTGCTCCAAAATGGAGATTGTTGTTTTGGGCAGATATCCTTTAAATGTCATTGGTTCAATTTGATAACCCTGGGAAACAAATCCATTTGTTTCGTCACTGAGAAGCTTTACTCAGATATTTACATGGCCGTGTGGGCAATTGGTGATCGCTGCTTCCATACTCAAATAATCTTGTATTCTCCTGACTACATGATGTGCAGTTTTTGAGTTATAAGCAGTTGTGTGTGCATTAGATACAGGGCATGTTTTTAGGCAAGCCTGCCTGTTACCAAGGGAGAAGTTTATCAATCCAAGAAGCCTATCAATCCAAGTCTACCTGTAAGGTTTCACAACATCCATCCAGGTGAGCTCAAACTGCCTCTTTTCCACCTTGACCTAAATTTTGGACCCTTTTCACTTCCAATTTCTTCCTCTAGCACTTGTCATCTAACACTATGGATGTAGCTGTTGAATTGTACATCTTACCAGGTAAGCAATACATAATTCTAAAGATCAGGGTTTTTAGTCTGTCCTGTTTACTGCTGGATCCTGGAGTCTAAAATGAGCCTGAGCACATGAAAAATTGCTCAATGTCACTAGAAATAAGGGAAATGCCACAATGAGATACCACCTTACACCAGTAAGAATGGCCCACATCCATAAAATTGGCAAAACAAGGGCTGGTGAGGATGTGGAGAGAAGGGGACATTCTTACACTGCTGGTGGGAATGTAAACTGGTCCAACCTCTATGGAAAGCTGTATGGAGGGCCCTCAAATTAATCAAAATGGAACTACCATATGACCCAGCAATTGCTGTCTTGGGAATCTACCCAAAGGAGACTTCAATGTGGGTACAAAGGGACACCTGTACTTGGATGTTTATTGTAGCACTATTTATAATTGCAAGGACATGGAAGCAATCGAAATGTCTGAAAACAGATGACTGGATAAAAAAAAATGTGGTATATATACACAATGGAATATTACTCATCAAATAAAAATGACGAATTGGATGATTTTATGATAACATGGATGGACTTAGAAGAATTTATATTAGCAGAAACAAGTCAAAAAGAAAAAGACAGAAACCAAATGTTTTTGCTACTATATGGAACATAGAAAAGATAAACAAAAAGCCATGATGAAAAGTCAAAACAAACCAACAACCAAATTGAAGTACACAACTTGGGGGTAGGGGGGAGTTGGAACAGGGTGGGAATGGTCAGAAAGGGAGAGGTGAACCCCAGAGATCACAGAGATGTGAAATTTATATATAAATAAATTCTTTTCAAAAATAAAAAATAAATAAAATAAAATGTCTCTGAGGTCTAAAAACTTCAACTCTGAAAAACTTACTAGATGAGTACCCTGGAGTCTTGTGAAGGGGACTGTCACACACTACAGAGATCAGTTCCATAGCTGATTCTGTGACTTCCCATTTCTTTATTCTTGGATCTATGACTTTATACACAAAAAAAAAAAAGAGAGCCACTAAAAGTTTTAAAAACTTGTTTAAAGTTGGTTGAAATATGATATATGCAAAGCAATGTATGATCAAACTTAATGATAATGGAGCAGGTCATTTAACTGAATAAGTAGCCTGGATTGAGTTTTGGGTTAGAAAAACTGACAAAGACAAAAGAATATTCTTGTATCTCTCATTTACAAAAACTGACTTTATTGTTCTTAGGCACTAGCATTTGGTGTTGAGATTGTATATACTGGTAAAATAGCCAAATGAGCTATACTAGATCACTTATTAGATTTCCATTTTTACCAAGAATCCCTAACTCATCACCACCCACACCCTTTGATTACCTTTATATACAGGCGCCCTATGAATTTCTCTCAAGCCCTTTGAGGGCACTAGCAAATCTCTTTGAAAATTTCTAAGTCCCTCAAAGAAAGCCTTGTGAAGGTAAGTAAATGAAGACAAAATTTGTGAATGCTAGGTGTCTTCAAGAGTAAGAGTTATATACTTAAATATTTTTGTTGTTATTCAGTCTCTTCTCCAAATGGGAAATACATTCTGCAAACCTCTTCTTTGTGGGATTTTTGATAGACATGTATAAATAGATATGCCAAGCAGAAATTTCAGGGTGCTGTGTTCTGTTGAGTGGAGGAAGCAGAAGTTTAGTAGAGAATGGAGAGAGTGGGAGCACTTAGTTTATTTTGTGTGTGTGTGTGTTTGTGTGTATATATAAACAAAAGTTATTTTAAAAATCAAGATACAGTTCACATAGTATAAATTTCACTTTTTCAAATTGTACAGTTTAATATTTTTAGTATGGTTCTAGTTTTGCAACTATCATCATTATCTAATTCCAGAACATTTTGTCATTCCTCAAATAAATCCCATACCACAAAGTAAACCTCATACTCATCACTTTTTAGGTTTCATCCATGCTATAGAAAACACTAGTGCTTCAATAGTTTTTATGACTTTGCATGATTTACATGCTTTAATTATTATTATTACTATTTTGGTTTACATTGCTGTTTGTATTTTGGAAGTATTAAATCTCCCCCCTTTTTTTCTGCTGATTTCTTTCTAAATGCCTCTAATTTCCCACACAAAAAACTTTTAGTTTACACAATTTTTTTCTAAATACTATAAATACTTTCAGTTTATATAATTTCTTCCAAATACAGCTAGCAAAAGTAACTTTGCTATGCTAAGCAAGCTATAGACTGATATAAAGGGTGTTTGACACCTTGTAATCCAATTAAACTATTGTTGCCGATTAATTATTCTTTTAAAAATCTCTAGTTCAACTTTATTGTTTAAAAAATGTTAAAGCTTATATCTCAATGAATATGCACAATCTGAACGCACCAGTACAACAACACTCAAGTTCAGAAACGAAACTGTCAAAGTCTCGGAAGCTCCCCAATCCACCCCTACCCCTCTGCAGCCCCATCCTCCCATCCTCCCCTACCCCACAAGGGTAATCACTATTCTGACTAATAACAACCTGGATTAGGTTTCCCTGCTTTGCTGCATCTTTATTTTAATAGAATGGTAGTGTTAAACTTTCATATTGTGTTCTATCCATTTTTATTACGTTAGTAAGATATATCCATTCCCTTGGACTTTAGTTTAAATCATTTATTCTCATTGCTGTGTGGTAAATCCTCTATGTGAAGATACCACAGTTTATCATTTCAACTGTTGAAGGGAATTTGAACGGTTTACAGTATGAAACTATTGCTGATAATGCTGCATGAATTCATGAATTAGAATACCCATTCTAACCTATGACTTTAGGGTGGAACTCGGAAGGCATTTCTGCTAAATACCTAAGAATACAAGTTTAGGTTCTCCTACTCTTTGACAAACCAACTATTCTCCAAAGAAAGCAAGCTTACATATGCACCAAGGAAGAAAGAACAATAGAATCCAGTGATAGCCATAACATTAAAAAATGTTATGGCTTGATGATATCATAAAAAAAAGGTTCTGACAGGGTTCCCCACTGCTTTTGTCATGAAGAATGCAGCCCCACTTCCTCAACACTGTCTTCACCTCTCCCACAGAGAGTAGGTGGGGTGTAGGCATTCCATCTTTACAAAAACACACAGAGAACTTCACTCTCCAAAATCACAGCATCCAAATAAGTTAGACCATTGCTTTTCATTCCAAGAAATTATCCTATTTGTATCTGCCAAAGAGGGAGGGGAACCATAATTAAAATTCACACTTGCATATCACTCTCCATCTGCAAAATACTTCCTAGTTATTAACTAATTAGCCCTCCACCTCTTTCCTCCTGTGCCCCCATCTCCACCTTCACCACCAGCCCAGGTGGTGTCTCCACATTATGTTGCTCATTTGCAAAAAGATAAACACAAGCACAGGTTATGCCATTTCCTTGATGAGGTCCAGGAGTGTAAAATAAATACTTTGCTGCCTGGGGCCTTTGTGAAATAAAATTACCACATACTTTAAGCCTGAAGATCTAAATTGCATAAATAAGGCCTCTGAAGATTTTTTGTCACATATGACAGGAAAGATGGATTCATCCTCGGGTTTGTTTACTAAACTGTCACAGTGGTTGCTCATGAATATCAATGAGGCAGTAGCTCCTGGGAAAGCTGTGTGAGACCCTCGGAAAGGAAAAAGTCACAAAATATTTTCTAACATGGATCAAACGAAGGCTATTAAGGTGGCTACTCTGTTTTTTCCCCCCTTCCAATCTAAAGAGAAAATGTGGAAAATTGGTTAGAAAAGAGAGCATGGGTGAAATAACACAATTTTGTAGATACAAGGAAAACAAACTGACATCTATTCCTTCATGTTTTTTTGTGATTAGAAATGAGCATTTTGTCATGCTTTTTAAAGAAGAATATTCCATGTAAGTGCTAGTTGTTTGTATCCAGATATTAACCACTAATCAGTTTGGCTCATGTTTTTATTTTCTAGTGGGAAAGGGTGTGTTCCATCATGTTATATTTACAATTTTAAAAATGAAGTGATTGACTTTAATTTTAGATACAACCTACATTTGTAAAACCAGGAGCCAGGGGAATAATGAGAACAGATGATTAGACCAGACAAAAGAGAATTCTTCCTGAGGCTACACTCTGCTCTGGTTCTGTGTGTGCCTGGTGCTGGCTTCCTGGGGTGTTCTTGTCCTGATTGAGGGCACTGTGATTTCCTTGGAGCATGGGACTGAAAACTAAGGCAAGGAAGTAAGCAGTTATTAAGCTTGATATGTATGTTTGAAAGAAGAAATGAAGATTTTTTTTTCTATTCATCTAAGCAGCGCTGTGGTGAACACCTATCTCAGACACTTCCGAGAGTAGCTAAGAGAAACCTGCCTACAAGTATCTTCCATAGTACAGGGGTGGATACTCAATTACCAGACAGAGCAAGAGAATTGTCCTCTGTAACAGAGTGAATAAAGTTACCAATAAGTGCTTTCCCACCCTGTTCCCTGTCATCCTACGTGAAGAGGTAAACTAAGGCAAGCTTGAATGACCAGAAATTGAGTTTATTCGATAATAACAGAGGAAATGAAAGTCAGGGAAACAAACTGAAACATGGAGGATTTGAGAATGTATTTATGATTAAGAGAGCAAAGGGAGAACCAGCCATAGTCCAAACAGAACAGTGAGTACACACCTGGAGAGAGGGTAGAGAATCTTAGCATTTGCTTATTTGTCATATAATAAGTCTTAGTCTTCTTTAAGTCAGATGATTTCTTGGTTCTAAAGTCCAGTGTTCTGAGGGCTCATGTATGAGGTTCATTATTTAGATAGAGCATTAGATATGAAGGAGGAAGGAAGCTAGTCTTTATCCTGTGCCACACATTTAAAACCAGGAGGTAGAACCTGAACAGGCGACAAGCTAATGCAACTCCCCCAGGCCCTCATTCCCCCACCCCGATAAATCTCCCCCATGCCAGCTTTGTGTATGTTGATTAATACTTTGTAGCTGTTGTTGATTCTATTTTCTTTTAAAAAAATCTTATCAAATATGCACTTAACCTCAGAGAGACATTTAAACAGGAAAGCAACAACAAAAATGGTGAGGGACAAGACCTCTGTTCCTTGCAGTAAGATCCATGTGCAGCCAGAAATGGGAATCAGGAATGGTGCATGGTCATTTTATGTGTTTTCAGGTAGAGTGGGGGGAGGTATGACCTGTGAACTTTTCTGATAACATCTGAGTCCTCCTATCAGAGATCCAAGGAATGGGGATTAAGGTAATTGGTTTGTTTAAGGAATTCCAATTTGTTTGTGGATATTATCCTTCCATTCTCCATTTCATCTCCTTTTAAGACTGAAGTCCTTTCATACCCCTCCAACAATGTATAGAAGGGTCCCCAAATAACAATATACCTTATAGGGCAGTGCTCTAAGCAGGTGGGGATATGGGGAGGTGTGGGAGGATATGGGCAGGTGGGCAGGATGGGGAGGATATGGGCAGGTGGGGAGAGTCTAGAAATAACAGGGATTGGATAGCATAGCTGGAGTAAGTGGAAGCATAAGGTTCAAGGGTAGAAGCTGACCTCAGACTGGAACTTTAAACACCAACTTGAGGTATCAGCTGAGCATATCTTATGGAAATGGGCTCTTATGTTATTAAAAGTTTGGGGAATAGACCATTTAATTGTGGGGAAACAAGACAAGCAGCAGGAAAAACTACTAAAGGAAATAAGAGAACTGGTGGTTAGGGGGTATTGCAGATGTCACAGCACAGAGCCACCTGGAAAAGGAACAGGTTTCCAGTCTTGGCTGACGCTGAACATCATGGACAATGAAGCCTGAGGGGTCATCGGGCTTATCCAAGAGGAAGTTCTTATAGATGCTTGGGAAAGTGGTTTCCTATGGAGGGAATGGTGAGGGAGATGAGGAAGCTGAGGTGTGGGGTAACAAGTAGAAAAAGGAATGGGAAGTCAGAGCTAACAGTTTCATTGATTGATGGTTGGATCAAGAATCAAAGAAATCTTTATATAAGATTGTAGGCCAAAAGTCAAAATGAGAGAGAGATTGAAATGTAAACAGCAGCAATAGGTGAGCAAAAACCCAAGGGTGGGAAAGAAAGGTCAGTGGAGGAGAGCAAAGGGAGAACCAGCCATAGTCTAAACAGTGAGTACAGGGAAAGGGTTGGTCACAAAGACATCATTTTCAGCACTTCAAAATATTTTGTGTATTCCTATTGCTGGTTGACATATCTCCTAGCAGTCTGAGGTTATCAACCATTTTATACTGGCAGTATGCTAATTATCTATTTTGTAAAACATAGAGTTGTAGAAGGTCATAACTTAAATGAGTAATCTATTACTATCTCACATGATTCTGTGGATCCGGACCTGAAGAGTAGCTTGTGAGAGTGGTCCTAACTCAGGAACTCCAGGAGGCATGATTACTGCAACACAGAGCCTAGAATCAAAGATACCCTGGAGCTGGACTCACCGCCAAGGGCTCACATTCACCTGGTGAATTTGTGCTGTTGCTGGCAGGAGCTGGAAGAACTCCCTTTGGACTGCTTCACAGGTGGCTGTGTGCCCTCATGTGTGGCACCTGGCTCCTGAGAGCAGATGATCCAGGAGAGAGAAAACAAGAGAGAGAACAAATCACGAGCCCTTTTATGACCTAGAGCTGGAAGTGACCCATCTTCACGCCTACTGCACATAGTTCCTTGGAAGTGAGTCCCTGAGTCAAGGCCACACTCAGAGGAAAGGGAGCTGGGTGCCTACCTTTTGAGGAGCAAACCATCAGATAATTGTGGAAATCTATTTAAACTTCCACTGCAGCTCGATCTTGAGGTGGATACCAGGGCTCTCACATTGGAGATGATTACTTTACTTAGATGTCTGAGGCTCAATGGGTATGAAATATTGAAATATGGATATATCATGTCATGTTGTTCAGCTCTACATGCCTGCAAGGAAGGTCTATGCAATTCTGAACACTTATCACTGGACTGTCAATGCTACAACGCCTGAGATGGAACAGTGCTCACAAGAAAGGTGGAATGGAAAAATGGATAGAGGGAAAACATCCTTTGTGATTTCATTTCCTTGCGCCTCTTCAGTATGGCTTTTGTGAAGTACTTCACAGAGAAGCAGCTGGTTGTCAAAGAGTTTCTAGAGGTTTTGGTCTTGCTCATCTACCTGGTAAGAGCAGGGTAAGAGCCCTACCCTGGGCTGAAAAGGCCACGACTCAACTGAGGCTTCCACAGGGACACATTAAAAAGAGAAGCATGTTCCCCTATTTTGTTTCCATTTTCTCCAGTGAGCTTAGGAGGAAGAGGAATTAATGAGGCTCATTGTGCATGCATGGGCCAGCACAGTTTGCATGGTGCTAAGTCTAGCAGAAACTGAAAAAAAAACCTATCTGGCACAGCTAAGTAATTAGACTTCACATATCTCAAATTTTGTAAGGACAAACATCTTTAGTAGCAAATGTCTTTAAAATCATTTTCCAGAGACACAGAAGACTTTCTCAGCCTGCCCCCAGCATGGCCCTTTTGTGACCACATTTAAAATGAAGGTAGAAATCGGTGCAGTCATTACTTAGGTTATTTGTAGGCTCTTCCTGAAAGGACTAGCTGTGAGAGAAGGGAAGAACACAGCCTGTTGTTAGCTGAGTTAAAATTCAGCAAGCTGTGTGTCTAGGCCCAATGTAGGAACCAGAGCAATGGTGAATGTGATAGTCCCTTTTTCTTATGTGACTGGAGACACCTGGGCATGGGGAACAAGTCTTGAACACACTGGAACAACTGCCATATTGAATTCTGGTTCTACCACTTACTGACTGCCTCAGTTTCCCCATTTTAAATGGGGGAAATGACAATATCTACTTAACAGGGCTATTGTAGAGAAAAAAACACATAAATAGTAAAATATTTACAGACACTATAATCATTAACTCTTTCCATGATGATTAACTACCAAGAATCATGCTCTGTTTAGAATTGGTGTTAAATAAATATTTTCTGCTCGAGTTACATACCTGAGAATAACAGTAAGATCTGTAAGAAAAAGTTCCTCCTCCATCCTGATCCTACCCCCCATTCCAGCATTTGTTACTCCACTCCCCATATTCTAATACCTCTTCTCTGTTCCAGAATTTCTCACATCACTTCATAAATGTGTTCATATCCACCTCCCTTTTTGAACTGCAACCATGCTACTCAGTGTTCATGACTTCTTTAATTCTCTAGTATCAGCATCTTGCTCAGTGTTCTGGCATATGTTCTGGGTATGCACAGTGAATTTTGTGACTAGAGTGATCAATAAATAATCTGCATGTATTTATTGAGCACTGTTCTATGCCAAGCACTTTGTTGGGAATACAGGAGTAACCAAGACAGATAACTCCTTTCTCCAGTGGGTTTATCAAGTGGAGCGATTTCCAGAATCCTGGCTCCTTCATGGTGATTTGAAGGAAGCTTGGAGAGCATACTGATTGTTGGTTGATTCCTGGTCTGTATCAGTTATTATGCATTTTACTGTAGATATTGAGAACCCATCTAATAGTGGCCTAATTCTTAATGTTCAATTAACTAAAAAAAATGTGGCATTGAATGATTTTGAAGATGGTCCATTTGTTTCCCAAGACCCAGGTGGTTAGTTGGTGTAATAGTGATTGCATCAGCCTATCCTTCAAAGAGGCAAGATGGCTACCAAAGCTATGGGCATCATGTCCTCATACCATCATCTCCAAAAGCAGGAATATGAGGCATTTTCTTATGCCTGTTTCCTTTTAACAGAAAGAGAGTATCTTTCCCTAGACTTTTCTAGTAGATGATACAGCATGGTTCAAGATAAGGTCACATGACTTCCCTAACATCCGGAGTTTTTGGCTTCTATAGCTTCTGTGATAAGAAAAAGAGGTTGAGATATTTCTTCAGTGGTTGATTAACAGCCTTCCATGTTCTTTCTGACTACCCCTACTCTTCTTCTTTCCATGACATTGAGCATAAGAGAGTGAGTAGGCATTGTTTGACTCTCTCTAACCAAACCCTATCTTACTCTATCCTGTGAAATGAGGAGACAGAGTATATGGCCCTTTAGGGCTCATCCAGCTTTGCTTTCCAGAATTGGCTAATTCATGACAAGCATGACAAGACCTGATGGCAACCAGCTTGAATTCTGGGTGTGATTATATGTGTCAGGCACTGTGCCCACTTGGCTAAATGAGAAGAGTATCTTGAGTCAAGAGGTCCGAATTCTAGTCACTACTCAGGGTCTGACACATCTCACACCTTCTCCCAGAGTCGGAGTGCTCATCATTTAAATAGAGGTAATTATGCCCTGGCAGGTTTGCTTTAAGGATTAAATGAAATATCCAGTGTAATTCACAATTCCTTTCTTCATGGTCTGCAAACTTTTAGGGGGTTTGAAATGGACATTCTTTATAAGCTGCTATCATTACCTCTTCTTTCATAGAAACCGTTTTATTGAGGTATGACTGATATACAAAGAACTGCACATAATTTGAATGATTTGACACCTATGATACCATTGAGATAATACGCAAATCTAATATTTCTCAGAATTAGCTTGTGCTTATTTTCTCCTATGGTAAGAACACTTAAATGAGACCTACCTTCTTAAGTCCACAGTTAGTGGACAGTTAGCCACAGGCAGTGTTATAAAGCAAATTACTAGACTTAGTCATCAAGCATAACTAAACCTTTATACCATGTGAGTAGCAACTCTCTATTATACCAGTCCCCCAAATATTATCCCCTGACAACCATAATCTACTCTTTGTTTCTATGTAAATTTGAGTATTTTAGAGACCTCATTTTGATACTGCATGATTTCCAGTGTTTGTCCTTCTGTAATTGGATTATTCCACTAATATACATCCTCCCAGATCATCTACATTATCATAAATTGTAAGAGTTCTCCTCATTGAAGGCTGAATCATATTATTGGATTGAATCACCACATTTTCTTTAATTGATGAGCCAACTACTACTCAATAGCAAATAAAATAAAAACTGGGCAAAGGATTTTAACAGACATATAAATGGTTAACAGATACAGAAGATGCTCAACATTATTTATCATTATTAAGAATATGCAAATCAAAACTGTAGGCTATGACTTCACACCTATTAGCATGAATATTCTTAAAAAACAGATAGATGTTACAAAGTTGTGGGGGGAAAGGTAAAGTGCAGATTGGTTCAACCATTATGGAAAATAATATGGAATTTCCTCAAAACAATTAAAAATAGAACTACACTGTGATCCAGTAATCCCACTTCTGGGCACATACCCAAAGGAATTGAATTCAGAATCAGTGGGCATCAGCTGCCCACATTCACTGCTTTGTTATTCACAATAGCCAACACATGGAAATAACCCAAATGTTCATCTGCAGATGAGTAGATATTATTACCTCTTTACATAGATCCTCTATCAAAACTATAATCTCAAAGCACTAAAACTCTTAGACAAGACGCAAATGCTCCCCTGCATCTACAGTGACAACTACTCGTCCTGAATGTAGTTGTCTGCTAGTTGTCAGACTGCTAAAGACAGGCTAGTCTAGAACTCTTATTTCAGCTTGTTTCTCTTGTACTTCCAACAGATTCAAGATGATTAAATGTGAAAAAGGCAGGTGAAGAACTTTGCCTTAGGTGCTTCACAATTTCAAGGTTCATTTATAACAGAAGGACATTATTTTAGACATCATGCACGTAAATATAGCCTTGATCTTGATAAATATTTCAAACATGCTAATAGGAAAGCCATGTTTTCACTCAGTTACATTCAGGGAAATGCTTCACTGGGCACAGTGTTCTTACCCTGGCTAGAGCGTGTACCCTTTCTCACACTAAGCAGTGCGTCTCTCCTAGCCCAGACTCAACTCCTTGGTGGTATTTGAGGTAAAGTAGGGGCATAATAATTTCTGAAAATCTAGCTGAATTCTTTTCAGCTTCTAACCTATTGAATATATCACCCAGCAGCAGATTCAGAGAGGCAGTGGAAGGGGAGTGGATGAGACCTGTTTGCAATATAAGAGCCTCCTAAGTCCTAAGTATATGTCTTGCCTGATGAGGGCTGACAGCCCCACCTGAAAGCTTCAGCTGGAAAATAATAAAGAAACAAAACTGCTACAAATTACCTGGAGTAACCGTAAAATATTTTGAGTGGTTTTACTAGCCCTGGTATTTGAGTAATGGTGCTAGAATTACCCACATTTCCATATACATTGTCACACATAATTGGAAAAAGTTTTTCTAACTTTTTAAAATAAACTGAGCATGTGGAGGGTTCTAGCACAGGTTTTTCATGTCCATCAGCACCTACTTGAACAATATTTACTTCATTTTGCCTCAGTATTCTCAGTCACCAATTCAGAAAAAGACTCTCACCAGGCAGAGTTGGAGGATTATGTGACATAACCCCTAGAGAGAATCTACTTCCAGAATAAGTGATGGCTAATGTTCCCTTCCTTTCCATTTTTACCAGGATTAAAGTTTTGTTTCTCTCCTTACTTGTATGCATTTTCTTTTTCAAAATGCTAGTGGTTGGAAGAACTAATTTTGGACAGTGCTAAAGAACACTCCCATTATTCTATGTATTGGGCCTTAAACTTGGAGAGTAAAATCCATTTCAAACACTTGATAGAAGATAAAGAACTCAAGTTTGCCTGGGAGGCATTTGCAAGGGAAATTAAACTCTGAGAGGTCATGCAGTCTTTCATCAGATATGTGGTCAGGTCCATTGCCAGCAGAGTAGAAAGCAGTGTTCTGAACCTGGATGTCCACCTACCACCTGGTGTGCTTGTCTCCCTTCCAAGGTCATTGATCCCTGGGGGTGGTTTGACTGCTCTTTGGCATATGGTGCTTTCATATGAAACGAGCCATCTTGAGCATCATCAACACCTATCAGTTCTCACCTTGAAGTAAAGATACCCAATTACTACAGACTTATTGGTAAGAAGAATACTATTAATTCTTTGTTAGGTCCTTAATGTAATTTATGATATTCCCAATTGTGTTATGGCCAAAATCCAAGTTCCTTTTATAAGAGGTTTTCCCTTAAGCAGGTCCATACTCTTCTCTTGGTTCATCTTCACTGATGCTGCTGATAGTCACAAATTTCCATTTCTGTCAACTCTTTGAAGAAGAGTATGCTGTCTCATTTGCCTGCCTTTGAATTTGTGCTATCTTTAGCCATAGTTGGGCTTTCCTGCTTTGTCTGGCTGGCAAAATCCTCCTGTGATCATCCTTAAATATGTAAAGGTCCCTCTACAGTTCTTTCTCATCTCCTTTATTGCAGTGCCATGCTGGCTTGTGGTTGCCTCAGGACTTGCTCTGTGAATTATAGATTTTCATTTCACTCTGGACACTGAGATCCTTCCCATCAGGAGCTGTACTTCAATTCCCTTATCTTCACTGTTTAGCTTAGTTCCTGGCCCATGGCAGATTGTCAGTAAATGTGAAAGGGAAGAGTGAAGCAATAAAATTAATTCCTATTTGTCTTTCAAAAGTCTACTTCCTGTGAAAGGAATCCAAAACCATTCTCTTGTCCAACCTTACCTAAAGGAAAATAGACCTGAATTCTTGCTCAAAGAAAGCCTCTAATAGAGAATATTTCGGATACAAAAAATTAGTTTTATGTTATAAGATTAAAGTTTAAAGGTGAAACCAAGTTTCTGATATTAGAATCATGGAATCTGAGAGAAAGAATGGCACCAGTGAGAAACAACACAACATGAGCATTAAGAACCCCAAACTTGGAGTCAGAATGCTTTGATTTAAATCCCAGATCTTCTACCTCTATGTTTCATGAACTTAGGCAAGTTGCTTAGTAGTTGAACAATAAAAGTATTTCCTAGAGGCTATTGTGAGGATCAAATGATTTGGTGTATATAAAGAGCTTGGAAGACAGCCGGGCACATGTGAGCACTGTGTGTTTGCTTCAATCATAATTGTCTACATGAGGAAATTCCTAAATTTATCTGTGGTCTACAGTTTTGCTCAATCTCACATGAAAGCCCATGTATGTAAACTCAGTGCCATTTTCCTGAGATGGGGAGGGAGTGCAAATGATGCCCAGTGGCTCAAGTCCTGCTTCCTACAGTGAAGGGTTGTCTGGAGATCAGGGGGATAAAGGAGCCACATGGAGAACGTTTGATCACATCCCCAAGCTCCAGATTTTCTAAGAGGAGGATTGAAACCCAACCTTGTCCTGAATTTCTCAAAGCCAACACCACTAAGCAAAGGGACCCTCTTTGGCTCAGGTCACCTTATCTTCAATACCAGACTCTCCTCCTCCACTTAGTAACACATCACACCCCACTCCCCTCCAAGGACCCAGAATTAGGACAAAAGAAAGAGCTACTCCTCCTTCTGCAGTCACTTCTAGACAGCCCAGATTTTGCCAGGCTGTGGCTGCATCACATCTCATGTCCAGTGGGAAAGTATGCCTCTGAGACTTTAAGATTTAAATCTTAGAGTCAAGTCTAAAAAAAGGTCAACAAATGACTGTGCAATTTGCCCTCCCTGTATGGGTTAAATTAGAAGTGGAATTTACTCTTTGTTTCTTTGATCAATATCTAAAGTCTTTCCATGTCCTTAATTTACCACCAAACATATTTCACTCCTCATTTGTTATCATTTGAATGTTCATATTGTCCCAAAACAGTTTATGACCATGTTGACTATATCTACACTGTAATTAAATTATGAATTGTATATTATATGGATTAGGCACATAGACACATCAAGCCAAGTTTCCAGTAATCTCCCATGCTCACCTGATTGATATAATGGAGATGTTCAGAGCAGGTACACATTCTCACTAAC
Source organism: Uropsilus gracilis (assembly GCA_004024945.1). Classification (NCBI taxonomy): domain Eukaryota; kingdom Metazoa; phylum Chordata; class Mammalia; order Eulipotyphla; family Talpidae; genus Uropsilus; species Uropsilus gracilis. Next base: position 49,716 of record PVHY01007804.1, on the reverse strand, counting down.
TCAAAAGCTCCTTTACTCATAACTCAAGTTCACTTTAAGGGAGAAAAGAATATATCTTTTTTTTTCCCTGCAGCACAGACCTCTAACCTACAGCAATAGAGAACTATCAAGGCAATTTTCTCAAGAGACAGAGGAGTTTTCTTTGCATGAGTCTGAAAAGTGAGCTACTGTCATCATGGTTGTACTTCCCTTGTTACATGGGTGATCATAAGGAGCAGCCAAGGAAACTAGTCTTCCTGTTAGCTTGTTTTACTAGATTGACCAATGGAGACCCTGAAATGGTACACATATGTGTGATATGTGTGTGCATGCCCATACACATGTGCATACATCTAACTCTTTGGAATATGTGCTCTTCTTTAGTCTTAAATGGTTTTGCAGGTTTCATTTGTGAATTGTTTGCTTTCCTTGGAATACTAGATGAGGTGTAAACCTGTTCAGTTTTTTCGGCAAATGTTTGAATGCCAAGTGGTCACCACTATCTCTTGGCTACACTTTACCTTCACAGCCATGCATCCTATAAGCCCACACTGTGTTCCCATCTCATTGGTGCACCAACTTAGAAACAGCAAGTGACATTTTCAAGCAGCTGGTAGTGAGGAGAACTGAGATTTGAACCCAGATGTATGGGACTGCTCACCAAGCCACCAGTGGGTGCCTTCACCTAACAGGATCTAGAGGAGGCAGTGAAGATTAAAGAACCCAAGTGACAGGCACTGCTCCAGGAACCCAAGCACCAGTCTATACAGGGTGATGAGCACTAGCGGAGCCATGAACTCAGACCCTGGGTGGGCGCAGCATGCTGTTGGGGGGTGGGACAGCCAGGCACAGAGCTCCTGGAACCTCACACAGGAGGATTTTGTTCTTGGTCTGAATCTAGGTGCAGATTCTCAGGGCAAAAGGATGATCCAGTAGAAATAACGGGACAACTATATTAAGTGACAAACTGGTATGGCCATAGTGTAGTGTAAAGATGTGAGAAAAGGCAAAAAAATGGCATGTATCTTTGTTCCAAGTATTTGTCAGGACTCCTTGCTCAAAAGCAACAGAACTGTTTTCATGTTGAGCATAAGTAAGCTCACAGGAACATACATGGTTTACAGGAAGGAAGCATTCACCTTGGATTGGGCAGGAAGTGTTAGGGAACAACATCTGAAGAGGTCTGGGAAGAGAACAGTCTCCCCCCGAAGAGTCAGGGTAGGGCTGGAGAGCCCAGCCTGTTCTGCCCTCCCGCTCAAGTCATGGGCCAGCCTCTGGGAGGACCAACCCAGCCAGTGGACTTGAATCCCTGTCTTTCCTCATCTGAGGGAAAGGGCCATCATCACAGCATGCACAGAACCTTCCAGCTTCTCACGCCAAAGAGAAGACTAGATATTGCCCAAAGAGAATATATTGCCCAAATATCAGGGAGAGGAGGACCAAGAAGACAGACAGATTTTAAAAATTCCCATATTCAAACAATTGTTGGTTTCAGAACAAGAAATCACAAGGTCTGTCCTGAGCTGGGCACCCACAGCCCTGTGGGGGTGTTTGAGAGAAGTGAGGGGAGGGCCTGTGGCTTGCAAGAGGGTATTGCTTGGGTCCAGGTGGAACCCATAAGCCAGCGAGTGTTGACAGAATCACTGGTGGGAGGACAACTCCCGGCCGTAACAGCCTTGGAATGGGGGCAGGGCCACTTTCCTTGCATGTGAATAATATTGATCTAGTGAGGGATTATCCCAAGGCTTATGATTTTATAAATGAGAAAATAACACACACTCCAGGGGGACTTAGCTGTTACATTAACAATTAATAGGGAAACTTGACAAAGCCAAGGCTTGGAAGTCATGCTTAGATCATGAATAATAGAGACCTGGTCTGAGCCCAAATATACTCAGAGTAATTTTCCATAAACCTGCCACCTCTTATTTGAAAATATTCTATGCCTGAGACAGTGATTTTCTATGACAGGCGTAGATAGGAAGAAGAGGAAGTTGAAGAAGTAAATTGCTCTTTCCGTAATGGTGGAAATGTCATTACTGTAAAGGACATTAATCTTCCTATCAGGAGTTTACTTTGAGCTAAAATTCTGTATAGTCCTCCTCATTGTAGGCAAGTATGTTAGAGTACTCCTAAATATATGAAAACTGGCTTTATTTTATTATCCAATCAGTAATAGGTATGTTTTCGTAGCCATCGACTGTAGCCGATTGCTTGTCTCAACACTGAGGATGCAGCAGTTTCAGGGTGAGTTCCCCTGACCATACCCCTGCTGCTCTCATGGCTCCAGGAACTGATTTTACATTTGATGTCCTCTGGACCAGCCTACCCAGTCAGACCTGGGGAGGTAATGAGGTCAGTTTCTTGGTGGTCAGCTTGCTCACTACGTTCCTTTTTCTTACCCAGACCTGGTTCCCAGAGGACTTTAGGGGAGACATAGAAACCAGCTTAGTTTGCACCCCCTCAAATACACAATCTGAGACAAGAAGTGGAAGCACGTACACTGAGTAAGGTAGGAATAGCAGATGAAAGATGAAGGGTTTGTTAGCAGGTACTCCTACAGTGGGCAGGGGCTGAGTCATCAGGGAAAATGTGGGGAACACTCAGAATTTCTAGCTGGGGGAAAGGAAATTGGTCATTTAAATCCACCACTCAACTTGCTGCAGGCCATTCCTGGGCAACACCTATACTACTTGGACCCAGTCCATTCTCATGCAGGTCACACCCCTGCATAGAGCATGCCAGGAGAAGCCACAGGTCTGCTCCTGAACCATCCACAGCCTTTGAATGGGTCTCGAGGAGGAAGGCCAGACTTAAAGTGGGTAAAACAAAATGGTCTGAAAAAACAAAGTCCTGTATCTTTTTAAAAAACAAACATAGCATTAGAGCAATAGTTGCCCCCCCAAAATCATAGAGCTCCTATTATGTTAGAGGGTGGACTGATTTTTTCTCTGAGTAGATATTTAACCAGGAATCATATTTTAAAACACTTAAACTTTAATGAAGGAGATAGGATGCATCTGCAAGTAGGTCTAGTAGAAGGGACAGTGATAAGTCTAAAAATTCAGATGCAGGGACATGCAGAGGGAGGGCATGCTGGAAGGAGGAGAAGAGTCTAGAACAACTGTTGGAGAAGGCAGCATATGGCTTTCACACAGAAGTGATGAGGGTGGACATGTTATGCTGATAAAACACAATCATCACAGAGCCAGAGGTTGGGAAGCAAGGGAAATTTTTAACATTTTCCTATCAGCCTAACCTGATCCTAGGGGAGTGAAGATGAGTAGTGGAGGAAGATTGGAAAGTTCCATTGGGACTGAATTGTGAAGAATCTAAAAACACCCAGGATATTATCCTTTGCTTTTGCAACTAGTGGGCCAGGCACAGAGAAAGCCAGTAACCCTGAGAGGTCTGCCATCACTTTTTAAAAATTAAGGTCTGTAATCCTCAAAAAATTTAAAATTAAGATTGAAATACATGTTTTGGCTGCAGTACACATACACATTAGACACATGTACAATAAATATACTACTGTGATGTCCTTTCAGGGAAGCCTAGTGGGTCATGTGTAGCAATATAGGAAACAGCATAGGGAAGTGAGACAGAATAACAAGACATGTTCACAACACACAAGCACAGGCAGGGACAATTAGAAGCCTCAAACATCACAACAGGAAATGCAATCCCTACACTTTCAACTGGACATAGGCCCCTCCCCACTTTTAATATTAAGAAGTACACCAAGAAGTTAAAAAGGTTGATAACATCTTAAGGCAATGGAGAACCATTTCAAGGTTTTATTGAGTCACCTGTGTGGTCTCAGCTCTGGTGTTAAAAGCAGGACAGTGTACAGGTTCTGTATAGCTCCCAAAGAGTGAGGGGTTCTGTGCACATGTCTTGATGATCATGCTTGTGAGAGTTCAGATTCATTCCTCTAAAGTGATATCAAAAAGAATGTTATCTGGCCGGGCATGGTGGCGCATGCCTGTAGGTGGCAGCCTAGGAAGCCACGGCCAGCCGGGGCCCGGGATGGTGGTTTGAGTCCCGCCAGGGGCCCATAGTGAGACCTAATTCCAAAAAAAAATAGCTGGGCGTGGTGGTGTGAGCCTGTAATCCCAGCTACCTGGGAAGTTGAGGCTGGGGATTGCTTGAGTCTGTGGTACCCCGGGCAACGTGAGCCTGCAGTTCTGTGTGCAAAAATAGCGAGACCTAGTCTCAAAAGAATGTTACCTCTAGTCCAAGAATATCCACTCCAGTTTTCTTCTTTGCCACATGTATTAGTAGTACAGCAAATGGACTGGTCGATCTGTCTTTGACAGTCATAGGTTGAAGCCTTATGATACATAATAATCTCAGTTCACTCTATACTCATCAATATGAATTTGACTATCATGTATTACACTCTTACTATATGTAATGACCCCTTGGAAGTGCTGACTCAACAGCATACCTACCTCAAGACCTTGCAAGTTACTTATACAGGTCTCAGCTTGCATGTCTGTATAATGGAGAGAACTTCTTCAGAATAAGTGTAAGGACTGAGTGATATGGTTTATTAAAATTCTTGATCCTTTGAAGTTTAATGGTGAATAACAGATATTTTAAAACTGGGTTTCCTTCTAAGCAGACCTTGAAATCCATTCAAGGCAAATCTCCTAGGAATTCTAGGTGATTAAGAACTCTGTTCTTTTCTATAATGCAAGTCCCTAGTATATTGGAGTTTGTGTCCGTTACCTATGGATACAGTTCTTAAGAAGAGTAGGAATTTATATGATTCTTAAGTGGCACCATATGAAAGTGAAATTTATGATAACTAGCATGCTGTGCTGTTCTTCACTTTCCTTATCAGAACACAGTGAGTTTCTCACACATTCACATGTGCATTGCATTATCATTCTATGACCAGTCTTGGAACATATACAATCAGTGGTAGGTGTGAAGGAGACACTAAGAAGTGCAAAACTCCTTTAAGAATCTTACATTCTGTATATAAAGACAAACTCTGTGTGTGTGTGTGTGTGTGTGTGTGAATGTGTGTGTGTACACATAACATTGTAGCTGATAATCAGTCTGGGTTGAAATGTCTAGGAAAGTTTTATTGAAGACATTGGACTTACTTTGCCTGAAAAAAGGCTGATCCATTATCATTTAGGGAGAACAGGAGCCCTGCTACTGCTATGAATGACTAGGAGAATAGGGGTAAGGATTATGTTGGGCAATAATGGACAATAAATCTATCAAAGTAGTGAGATTCAGGTTTTTAGTGCCTAACCAAGTAATCTGGCTTCTAGATCAATATCATAAATCAAAATGCCTTTAGGAGCAGGTAAATGACCTTTGAGTTGGCCAAATTTAAGAAACTGGGTAGTGGAGACCAGAAGAAAATAAACATCTTCAAAACTATTTTAAGAATTGGGCTCTCCAACAAAACACGTCTCCTGGTCAAATTCCAGCAATCTGACTGCAGTTTTTAGCCCATTTAGACCCAGATCATTATTTGAGCTGTCAGTGCCTTGCCATGTGATTACCAAATACTGTAATCCAACAAATCACTGTTTCCCATGGAGCCTAGAAGAACCCTTAGAATGCATCCTAGTGTGATGTCATGACTGTTAGCTCTATATTGATCTCCTCCCATCCTGTTCCCCAGACTCTATTTGACCCTTTTAAGTCTGCACTGATTATATTATAAAATGCATTAATTTCTGAGTGAACAGTGCAGTATTTATTAAATATATTTGCAAATTCTTGATATTCCTTCCCTCTACCTTCCAGACTTGCACAATCAAATTTTTTCTTTTATATCCATTTTCAAATATGTATTACTTCTGCATGACTGTGTCTCTAAGTTTACCATCCCCTTAGGATGAGCAAAGATTCATGCTGTCCTGTGGTGCAAAGTGTACGCACACAGACGTTATCACACAGGGAAATAGATAGGGTTATCTGTGAAACTAGAAAACCAGTTTCTGACAGGCATGAGTAACTTAACCAGTAAGCTTTCCAACTCAGAACTCCCAGTGAAAGAACTCATCTCCTCATGATGCTATTGTACAGACCAAATAAATTCATGAATGTGTAGGGTCTGGGGACTTATTCTTCTGTCTACTTTTATGCATCAATCCAAGGGAATTTCAGGAGGTGAGTAGGAAGGGGGGACATACATATTTGATGGAATTGATATATGCTGATTATGTTGCATAATTTGTGATTTATCATAAAAATGCTGTTTTAAAGGGTGTCAAAGTAGCCAGGAGAACTTTACTGAGAACCAAGTTCGGTGATTGCAGGCACAAAGGACAGAAACAAAACAAATAAATCAAACATTTATTTTTGCAGAATAAGGGTATCATCTTGTGCCACAGATAATAAAACTTTCTCTGCTCCATCTTCTAAAATCCTAACAGAGACTTACACACTCATGAACCCACATAGCTCTCCTAGCAGCATCAGAAGGTAGTCTAATGTGATATGATTATGCTCCCTGAGAGCTGAGGAAACCCCAAATGAGAGGAAGTATTCTTGCCTGGTCAGCAATGGAGACAGAAATTGGATTGAGGTTTCTGATTCTCTCTTTAACCCTGTCAATGTGACTACCTATCCTTATATAAAAATACTGTGCAACTCACATTCCAAAAGGGTGATGGGAATGGAAAAAAAAGAGATTAGAATGTGGGCATTCTTCCCCATGTCTTCAGCTGAGGGCTAGGGAAAGCAGGTACTCCCGGATGTCAACAGCCCTTAGATTGCATAGCGATGCCCTTCTTTAGTCATCTCTGCAGACATCACCTTACCTGCAGCTACCTTGATGCCCTCTGTTTTGTCCAAAAGCTAGAAGGGATGGATTTACACTTAAATCAATATTTAATCTAATGTACCTCTCTCAATTCCATTTGTAAATGATGTGTAGATTTTGGATAAGAACACAAGTCTGTGAACTAAATCAGAACCATTTGTAAGACAATAAACTCAAAGGAAACACAATGATACATGCAGAAAAGAGGAGGTTTCTTTGGCAAGAGACAAACTATTTCCTTGCCTTCCCTCTTTCTTATTGGAGATATGGAAAAGGGAGTCAATAGTGATTTAATTGTGCCCTGTTGCAAATGAAACTCAGGATTCCAATAGACCCAAAGACATTAGCAATAATGAAGAAAAATACCCTAATAACATGAGGAGGAATTATTTTCAGTCATCTATCATAATAGTTCACAGGATAGTTTCATTGTTTGAAGGAGAAAGGCCCTCATGTATGCTACTTTTTCCATATAGCAAAATAAGAAATAAACACATGTAATTTAATACCCAGATATTTCATTTATTATAGGAAATCTAAAATCTATGGGTACATTTCAAAGTGGCTCTGATTTAAAGTGATTTTGTCCAATATCATTTAAATTGCTAATTTCAAACTAGAAATGAAATTCTCAGCCTGATAGTTCTGAAATAGGGTGAACTCCAATTTTCTAGTCTGGTAAATAAATTATCTGTGGAATGGAAATGGTGAACTTGAAGCATGAAAGAATGAAAGGACAAAAGAAGAGAAAGGAAGGAAAGAAAAAGAGGGGGATGGAGAGAAACAGAAAGATGTTGCACCTTATTGGCAACATCAGACTCATTTTTAATTAACAGATTCTAAGGTTTCAAGTTCAGTGAATTAGTCTACATAATGTAAAAGTATTTCACCCTTCCTATGTAAAATATTATCCCACATTCAGTAATGTTCTACATGACCATGGTTTTGATTGACAGTTAGGGATTCATACCATAAATTCATAATTAAGTGACTCTATGAGGCATATGAAGTTAACAGCATTTCATCAGTGAATTCTATTGCCTGCATCTAAGCATCAACAAAGTGCCTCTACTACCAGTGTGCCTTTGGAGTCATTTGTGATATTTAGAAAAATTCAGCTATATGCTTCAAAATACACTTACCAACCAGCAGTAGAACCAGTTCCAACTAGTAATTTTTGTGTTGCTTGTGGTCACTAGGGCCTTTGGAAGTCCAGTTAGATTCAGGACAAGGAGCATGTTTTGATAAAACATGTTCCCAAGCATGGGCTTTGGATTTCTATGGTAGTGAAGTCCTCCCATAATCTCCTTGAGCCTCTGCCCCAAAGTGTCCTCAAGCAGACACATAATCAAAGCAGAAGCATGGTTTCTGCTGTACAAATGCAGCTTCAGATCTTCCTCCCTTCAGTCTAAGAGGCTCCCCTAATTCCATCCCGAATCAAAATTTTGAAGCCTTGATTAGAACAAAATTATTACATGTGAAAGTACATACTTTGCAAAGTTATCTCACTTTGCAAATTTGAGCTCTTATTAAGAACTCTTATTGTAAAGATCCGAAACATAATGGTATAATACAAAATAAAAAAAAAAAGATATTTTACTGGTAGTAGTTTTTTCCTCTTTTTAATGCTTTAAAAATGCAAATAACCTGTGCTCAGATGTTTACTGCAGCACTATTTATAATTGCAAGGACTTGGAAGCAACCTAAATGCCCCCCAAACAGATGACTGGGTAAAAAAAAAATGTAGTATATATACACTATGGAATATTACTCATCAATTAAAAATGACAACCTTGATGATTTTATGACAACAGGGATGTACTTAGAAGAAATCCTATTAGCAGAAACAAGTCAAAAAGAAAAAGACAGAAACCAAATGGTTTCACTAATATATGGGATATAGAGAAAAAGAAACTAAAGCCACGAGGAAAAGTCAAAACAAGCTAAGCACCAAACTGAAGTACACAAGTTCGGGCAGGGGAAAAGGGGGGAGTGTGAATCCCTGGGATTATAATGATGTGAAATTTATATATAAATAAATTTTCAATAATTAAAAAAAAGAACTCTTATTGGAAGTGCAGCTATTACATTTTTGATGTGAAATCAGATATGAAGAGAGCAGGACCCTCAGGGTGAACTTCTTCATTATATGAGGAACCTGGAGCTCAAAGAGGACAAGGCTGCATCCAAAGTCATGAGGACAAGGCTGCATCCAAAGTCATGTAGCAAGCTGGAGGCAGAGGTAAGGGTAGAACCTACATTTCCCATCATCCCATAACAGATTCAGAGCTGTCTGGGTATTGATGTTTTTAAACAGAAGTTAAGAATTATGTGGAAATTATGGTGTTCAGGAAACTTCTGATAATGTAGATAGATTTTAAACTATATTTTGAGATTGTAAAGTAAGATATTTCACTTGAGGCCAAACAGGTGAGATCCAGGTCCTTGGCATTTATATTACTGGGGTAAAAAAAAGAGGAAATGTATCTAAACTTTTCTTTATATTTTTAGTTAATAGAAGAGGAATTGATAAGCATTTTAATTTACCTACATTGTTTCTAAGACAGGGCAACTAGTGACTGGGAGGGCATTGTTTCTAAGGGAGGGCAACGGGTGACTGGGATGTATTTTTCACCCAGAATCACAGGCTGGTCTAAAGACTCACCCTATATCAGAGGCTGACCTCAACAAGTATATGCTATTTCCACAAAGGTGAGTGCCAGCCCAATGGTGCACCACCAGAAGACCCATGTCCTGATGGACTTTGGCTAAACAAGAAGACAGGTCAGGTAGGGGCAGCAATACAACGCATTGTACTTATGGTGCCCAAACATCATCAGACCTCATCATAGCCACTGCTTAGAAAAGCATACATGCCAAAAGTCACAAGATGGATAGTAGCAGCTCTAGTGAGATTAATGGAGAAAAGACAAAAGACACTTATTATTTGGAGATACTCATTAGTTAGGAGTCAAAACCAAGTTCATGAAGGTCATGGGACTCATCAAGGTGACATGAGAATGTTGCTAGTGATTATGCCTGAGGATCTGGTTTCATATGTTGCTGTTACACCTTAGAGACCTCATGGTGTCATAGGCAGGGTTGACCTCCAGGAGGTCAGAGTTGACTGGACCAGAACTAAGAAGCCAATCTTCAGGCCCCAGATACAGTCTGAATGGAGACTGTCTGGGCTGTGGGGAAGGTGATAGATAGGTGGAGACAGGGAGATGCTCCCGGCTGCTACAGCTACTGGCCTCGATGAAGGCAAACATGCCATTACAAATATTTCTGGCTGGTCTGGTGCACCCAGGCTGTGCCTGTACTGAGGGGTGTCTAGTCTGCCAAGGCTGTCTGAAATGACCACTCAGACATAGCCTCTACCTAATAAAAGAGCTTAATGGAATTTCTTGCTCTGGTCAAATGGTTTCAGCCAGTTGAGGATGACTGATTGCAATCCTGACTTCATTGGGTCTCGGCAGATGGACTGTGGCGGCTCAATGGTGCTGCCTTGTGTTTGTGTCTCTATTTAACTAGGATCAATGTTTTGGGTCTTACATAAATTGTTTAAGGTAAGGAATAAAAGTATTTCTGCATTTTTGCCTATTTAAGAGAATAGTAAGATAGAATAATGGACTTCAGTCTAGAGAAAGAAAATCAGATAAATTGATCTTTTCATTTGTATGTACTGGGTGCTTTCATACTTGCAATTGGGAAAATGAGTCCCAGAAAAGCCTCCTCTGTGGAAAAGTGATCTTTTGAGAAATTTAAACCCTATGCTGTCTTGCGAAGATTTTGGTCTCTTGTCTCAGTTAAAGTGATATGTTTACACATCAATTAATACAGAGGCCCTAACATAGAAAAATAACCCATGTGTGTGTGTCTGTGTGTGTATGTATGTGTGAGAACAGAACATCTCTTCAGGTCAGACTAAACAATGCCCAACTGACTGGATTCAAATTTACTTGCTCACATGCTATCCATGTTCCCATGGACAAGCTGTTCAGCTCGCTGTTTCTATCTCATCTATAAAATGAGAATAACCTTATAAGGTGCTTGAGAGTATTAAATTGGTTAATTTCAGTAAAGTGCTAGAGAGCCTAGCATAGTAAATATTCCAGAAAAATATTCCATAAAAAATGAGGGAATTAATTACCTCATTCTCTGTTGCTTTAATAGCCTCCTGACCCTTGTTTCATTATTCTCCCTTTTCCAGTTTTTTGTTTATTCAACCCATTTTCCAGCAGGTTACTAAGCCTTCCCAATGAACAGCTTGCATAGATCCCAAATCCAAAATTTCACACTGAGATAGACATATTACAAAAGAAAGTGGAAAATGTTTTCAGACATTCTGTTTCTTACATATACCAGGCAATGGATGATCCTATATGTGCACAATCTTTCTGGGTCTTTGGAGAGGGACAGAGGATCAAAATGCTCATGGGTATATCAGGGGGTACTAATAGATACTTAGAATGAGATTAGGATTTAACAGGATGATAGACTTCTACTTCATTAAATAATTTATTGAAACCTTAATGGGCATTGTTTTACCCAAAATGTTGGTCATTTTGACCTGACCTTGGAAATAGCAAAGTACCTAGGAGTAAGAAAGTCATATAACCATGTTCGGTGTGTACACTCATAAAAATATGTACAAAATTTTAAAGATGATAATTTTTAACACAAGTCTTTATAGTTGCCTACCACAACACCAAGATTGTTGTTAAATAACATTATTTTCACACAATACGTATTTATTGACCTAAGTTTATCAAATGAAAGTGGAAAGTTAAAACCTTCAATAGTTATGACTTTGGACATTTTAAAATAATTTCTGCCCCAAATTAAAGAAACTTATAAATATCACCATTTCCATTGCCCATATAATAAACAAATATATTCACTTATAAATGATATTTTTGGAATAAGAGATAATAAGAAATTCTGGACATGGGTGCTGACAAACATGCCTGTAATTAGCTCGACATTCTCATTAGGGAATGCTGCTTTAAAAAAGTAGGAGATTGCCAAGAATAATAGCTTATCTAATTGAAGATCATTATAAACAAATTAGAATGTATTTGTGAGTCGTGCTAATGATGCATGTTAAATATATGAAGTGATATCCTAGTGGAGAAATATGGTGAGTATTTACCTTTCACTTGCTCAGAAATTGTTATTTTCCATTTTGTGTTTTTCATTTTTAGCATATATATATATCATTGGGGGGTGTAAAACTAACAAAACTGGTACCATGCTTTGGAAGAATTAATCAATAGGCAAGTATGACTTGATTGGGTAAGCAAAGCTTTTGATGCAAGTGTCTCTAATGAAGAGCTGGGAAAAGAGAGTAGAGAATATTTATTTTTATTAATATCTGATTTCAAGCATCACTTCAGGTTTTGACTCATTATAATTATATCATTAACATATTTTAATTTGTATAGCATATATGTCATTGATAGATTTTTAAAAAGATATATATGCATATATGCTAACAAAAATATATTTGACTTCAAAATTGACTTAGTGATTAATAACAACCTTTTGCAGATGTCCCCATGTAAAGATTTAAAGCACTTTGCTAGATACATATTTGCAAATTAATGCAGAAATTCTGAAGAAATAATCCAAAAGATTCTTAAAAGAAAAATAATATAAAACATTTCTGTGTCATTTTTAAGTAAACGTTCCCACCCATGTGACTCTGGCACTAGTGCAATGGCATCACTCTTGACCTCCCGGTGGAGGTCTTTTCCCAGAACATTTTCATACACATTCCACTCCTAAAGAGGGCCTCTGCCCAGGAACTCCTTCTGACCCAGAATGCAATCTCAGAGGACCTACTAGGCATCAGGAGGTGTCAGGGCACAGGAACAGCAGGCTTCTTTTCTTCTCTGGTTCATGAAACCAAGAATGAGTACCTCCCACTATGGGTGATTGTCAAACATTACACATTCAGTTCAGCCTCATAACAGATGAACTGATTAAAAAAAAAAAGTTAATGGGATGGGGTGGTTGTAATAGCTCCTTGTAATAGGTAGTAAAAGGGTTTTGTGGATTGAAGCCAAACTTACCTTCAGTGGAAAAGCACATGAAGGTAATTGCTCAGAGAACTTGTACACCGAAGAACAGTTCACGACATTTCAGCACGATGGATGATGGTGAAATGCCATTTGGGAATTAATCTTTAGTTCATATGAGCTAGGAAGTGAGGAGAGAAAAGTAAAATTTCTTTTATCTGCCTTTAGAATGAAAAAACAAAACCCCAGAGGAGCTGCATTTTCCCAGGAAAGTGCAGGTGATTCCCTAAGATTGTACTCTGATGAAAAGAGCTGTTTAAAAATGTACTTCACCATACATCTTCTTGTATATTTCTGTGTTTCCACAGAATACTTTAATGCTATTTCTGTAAGTATATTATTCATCATTGTTCTAAACTTTGACATCTAAAATTATACATATATTTGACGATTCAAAGAGGATAATTGTAAGTTTCTCATTTCTTCTCTTTTTATTATGAGAAATGTAGTGAAGGCACATTTGTGATTGTTGCAAACATACTTCTCACCCATGATTGCTGTTCCTTTCTTCCACCACTTAAAAGTGCCAGCTCTTCTAATTGCCTCTGTCCCAGGTACCTCATCTCCAGGGCCCCGTGGTGGATTTATAATCCTGGGATCAAAGCTCAGTGATTTAATTGCAGCCATTTTAAGGTTATGGCCCAGAAAATACTAATCAAAAAGTTAATAAAATGAAGGTTGAACGGAGTACTTCTTAGTCTTGCTCTTTCAGATTTCTCGGTCAAAATTATCTTTAGTGTTATTTTATTTATTTGATAAACATCACCAACTACCTACTATGGACAGAATCTGTCTAAGGAACTGGAGACCCAGAGATGTGGATAACACTAAGAAGTGTGCCCCAAGTGAAGCAGGGTGACATCTGAGCAAGTTAATACTGTGTAATGTGAAAGGGTCATCTAACAAGAACAATGTGATAAACTGTATCAAATTGGACTATTACTCAGCAAGTGACACAAAGGAAATATTAAAAACCCAGGGTGGGGTGGGAAACAAACAGGAAAGTGAATTTATTGGCTTGTATAAAACCAACAAATATTTTAGATGCAAAATAAAATAGGATGCAGTAGCTCAAAATCTGATGAAAATCTTGACTTCTCCTTATCTTTCTCTGCTCTCCATGGCACAGAAGCCAAATTGTGCCCTACCACCAAATTCATGTTGAGTACTAACCTCTAGTACTCAGAGTGTGACTGTATTTGGCAATAGGTTCTTTGAAGAAGAGATTTAGCAATAATGAGGTCATATGAATGACTCCTAATCCAGGCTGGCTGGTGTTTTCATAAGAAGAGGTTAGGAATAAGGCAGAAACGTAGAAAGAAGACACATAAGGAGATAGGAATAAAAATGCCATTGGCAAGTCAAGAAGTCTCAGGATGAACCAATCCTGCTGGCACCTTGATCTCAGACTGCTAACCTCCAGATTATGATAAAGTATCACATATACTGCCTGTGCCACCCAGACCAAGGCACATTGCTAAGGCAGCCCTGGAAAACTGGTATAAGGTGCCATCTTCACTCTATCTATCATCAGCTTTTGGCACTACCATGGGCTATGAGGTACTCACAGGAGATCCAGACTTTGCAACTTCTTATATCATCCAAGTGCAGCAAGAGGAAGCTTCTGGAAGCTCTCCATAAGTTTTAAGATTTTAATCTTGCCTACTCCTTTACCTGACAGTTACCATGCTTGGGACATAGGATTAATAGATTTATTTAGACTAATAAGTACCCATGCTGAAGGTGGGTGATGTCATTTCCATTCAAACCAAAGCAAAATGAAGGTGAGGTGTGGCTATAGCGATCCAAGGAAAGACATAAAGCTGAGTAAAGTAATCTGAGGTGATTGGAGTGGGTCTTGGAGGGAGTAAGTATTTACCTGTTAGGAATGGACTCTGGGACTATCTAGACCATGAAACAGCATAGATGAGGGTATAGAAGCCACAAGAGGGCTACTGTGATTGGTAGGGTGATTGGCTTGCCCTGTTGGCTGGGACTTGTAGCTTTTAGCTCTAACATACCACATCCTGGGAGCCCCTTTGGTTTTACTTCAGTCCCAGGAACCTCAGTATTAAATAATCTGGGATGGTTGGCGAGTCTGTTAGGGGAAATATGAGTAAGGATTATGAAGAGAAGTGACTGGAGGTAAGATGAAAAAGATAAGTTGGAACTAATCAGGAAAGACCTTTCATGCACATGTGTTTAGACTAGAGAAAAAGTCTGCCATGTTCCATGAAGGACATAGTTCCATGGAGGGTGGGATTCTGTTCAGACTGTGAGTCCCAATTTTGCCAGTTGACCCATTTCAGGAAATCTATGGATCTTGAGGTTCATTGCATTTGTGAACAACAGAAAGTTCTACTGCCATCTGGGGTTCACAGGGCCCATCACAAGTCTTCATAAATAAAAAAAGTCTGATTCTTGTTATTAGACTTTCCTTTGTAACTAGAATTCCCACTTCATCTTCAACTACCATCTCTATATACCTGTCTCTTAAAACCATAACTCTCTCTTTTTTTTTCAACTTCTTCAAGGCTTGGTTTCCTGTTGCCTACCTGAGGCTTCAAATGCACTATCTTCAAATGCACTATATCTAACTGTTCTCTTTCCCTCCAGTATTACCTCTCTTGCCTACTGCCTTACATTCATTGAGAATGCTCCCCTTTTCCCAGTCACCCTAGCCCACACTCTGGAATACCTTATATCCCCTGAAAGAAAAACAAAGGAAAGCAGAGTTGTAAATAATGGATATTTAGAATGATCCTATATTCATGAAAAATACATTTATAATGAAAATATATTAGACTAGTGCCCAAAGTATATACCAGATTCTTCACAGTTATTATCTTGAGGGAATCTGATGGGAAATGCAGGAGGACTCATTTTACTTTATATACATGCCTCCTATTTAAATATTTATAGAATAAGCATGCATTAACTATTTTTCCAAACAATAATACATGTTCAGTGCAGAAAATTTCAATTTCAGATAAACTTAAAGGAGCAACATGGAAACATCTGAAATCTTTCCATGTGGGGCACCACTATTAGCTGTTTGGAGAGCAGCCCACTACATCCCAGTTCCTGTGCTAATGTCAGTATAGAGACTGCACATAGGGGTTTTCCCTGCCTGGCCTTTCAACCCTCTGCCAGAGGCCACAGCAGGTAACACATCCCACCCATCACTTCTGCATTCTCGGGGACTCTGGCTCTCCATATCCACTGTGGTCAGTTTTGCTTAATCCTCACTACCTCACATCAAACCCACACAGTTGTTTCCAAATAAGCTTGTATTCCTTCATCTTTCCCTCTTTGCCTCCAGTCTCCCCACAGCCTCCACATTCATCATCTTAAAACCCAGCTCTGATTATGGAATTGTCTTTTTCCAAAAACTTTGGTGACTCTCCATCACCTATAAAATGAAAGTCATACTCAACAATCTCAACTGAAATGAAACTTGTCATTTTCCCCTGGGGACCCTTCCCTCAATTCCAGTCCATATTGTTTTTTCTATGAGAAATACCATCTCTCAGACATTTCCATCAATTAAATTTCCTCTCCCCCAGATACCTGCACAAGTGGGAGAAAATGTATTGTATAAGGACATTCCTTGCAGTCAAGTCTATAGTGGGGAAAAATGAAATAAATGAAGTAAATTATGGTACATGCAGATATCCAATGCAATACAGTTCAGCTGTTAAAGTGACATCTCTATTGCTTATTATGAAGACATGAGGAAAGATCTACATAATATTTATTACAAGAGTAGATTATATGATAATTTATAAATATAATTTTGAAAACCATACATATTTGTAGAGCTTCCTGGGAATATATAATCAAATATTCTGTTCTGTGAATGTGTTTAGTTGTTTACACATCTTTCCAGTTGGTACATATCAACCATCCTCCAGTGTGAGGATGTGCTGGAGTCATTTAACATGTCCCCTGTGGATGGTCATCCACATTGTTTTTACATTTTGCTATTGTAAACAATACCAAATGAGCATCTTCATTTAAGGTTGTGTTAATACGCAAGGGAGATTATTTTTGCAGGCTAGATTCCCAAAAATGGACTGAATGGGTCAAATATATATCGAATATATACATATATGTGTACATACACATATATGTATATATTTGACCCATTCAGTTCAGTTCATTTATATATATATAATATATATATAACACCATATATATATATATATATATATATATATATGGTGTTTTCTTGTGTCTAAATTTTGAAAAACTTTAGCTGTAGTGGGAGAATCTGATTGAGGAATCAGGTGGTTGGACTCTTGTCACCTCATTTCTCACTCACAACCTCCCGAGGTGTTGGCAGTGTCAACACACTTGTCATCCACCATCTCTGGATTAGCTGGTAGAGGAAAGTGCACTGCACTGCTAATTGCCTGATTCTGGTGACCTCTGGCCACCAAGCTGCCAGGGAGCCTGAGCAGTAAATGAAGCCTCTGGTGAGTTCCATATCTCCTTCTATAGCTAAGACTCTTCTGGCACTAATATTGAACGTTCCTTAACTCTAAAGACAAGAATAGCCTTTCTTATTCTGACTTCCTAGATTTTTGAAAAATAGTATGTATATTATAAAGGTTGTTCTCACCTCATTGAAAGTTCAGATGGCATGGTGATAAGACCATATTAAAAAACATTTATAAAAGTCCATGTTAAAGAGTTCATTGTGGCTCATTTCTGAGGGGCTTCATAAATCTCCTCATGCTTTTATCCACTTTAGTTACTGTATTTCCTGTAAGTGGGATTTATGCCAGGGCCACGTTAACACCATTTCACATTCTGCTGTGCTATTACCCACTAAGCTTCAATCAATTGAATGAAAGAGGCCTTTTCGAGTGTATTGATTTTCATTTACCCAAACTCATCTGTTTGCTTTGCTGCATGCTCATACATGAGAGCAGGACACAGCGAAACTCTCCAGGGCATTGCTTTTTTCCCTTAAGCATTTATTATACTAGAATATGCAAACAGTGATGCTGGCATGAGGATTGCATAATCTTCACTGGAGAGTTTTCTATGGGTGGTAAAAGAGCCTGAATCTCTTTTGCATGGCAGAAAGAACAAGCCTAAGGCAAGATACAGCAATTCATTCCTCTTCCTGCTTGAAAGCTGCTCTCCCTCTACACTCCAGGCACCTAGACAGCCCAGAGCAGGGACCCCTGCTCTCTTCCCAGAGGAGGAGAGGGGCTTGTCAGGCACACTTTCAAGTGTGGAGCTGCTCACTCTCAGGAAGGTTCTTGTTCCACTGATGACTGCAAAGGAGTACGCATGGGGTTGGCCAGAAATCAAACTGAAATTGGAAAAAAGGAAATGTGACTAGAGGAACAAGCATTTCAATGTACATTTTAATGTCCTTTTTCTACACTCCTCGCTTGATGTTTTGATTGTGTGTGTGATTGAGAGAGAGGAGAGTAGGGAGAGAAGGAGGCAAGGAAGAGGAGAGAGGTTATTCATTTTACTCTTAGTTAGGACTTTAGGAGTGGAGAGCATCTTAACAATTTTAATTGAATTGCTGTGTTATTCACTGGCTAATATGTAGAATTAAATGAAGTATACTAGATTTACAATAAATATATCTTCTATTCAGGTAAATACTGTAACTTACTTACCTGGGGAATAAATACTGGCTAAGACAATATTAAGATCAGTATTTTCTCTGCATTGCAATATATCTATATATAGAGAGAAATAAAATGTTACGTTATATCTAATGATTAAATACTATCCAAATTCATGACAAAAAATAAAATTATACGGCTATTTCTAAGACATCTTTCTTGTATGCTTAAGGTTATAGAGAGTGAACACTGTTGGTTTAAGCAAAATCTGATGGTACAAAGGTTGAATAAGCCTGGCTTCTATTAGTGAAATAGAAAATAAATGAAATTCATTTATGAAAAGCTCAAATTGCTTATTATTAAGGATATCAATTGAATAAAATGTGCTATCATTAATAAAAATGTAAGATAATATAAACAATTCAACTATTTATTTTCCTTATGCATTTCCATATCCTATATATTTTTCCATAACTTTGGAGAGAGAATTTGGACAAATGATATTTTAGAAAAAATATTTTCCTTTCAAAAATAACTATTTAATAAAAAGAAAAGCAAATATAACTGTTCCTTGGCTAGTGACAAGAAACAATATAAAGACAGATCTTCAAGAAGATAATGTCTAATAGGGAGAGAAGAGTAGATATATACATATAACACAGTATTAGAAATGTACAGGAAAAATGAGATTAGGAGTCTTAATGAGTATGAGTCCCAGCACTAGCACTGTGACTTCTGAGACTTTACTTCCTTCTCTACAAAAATGAAATAGTAAAATTCATCTCACAGGATACAGTACTTTTTGTAATATACAATTGAGCAATTTTGGCTGTGTGATAGTGTTGAGAATGTCTTCAGAAGTTTCATGGCTAAGTCATGTATTTTGTAAACATGACTTTCCCAAAATTTGCAAGTTCACAGATTTGATCTATGACCTTGACGTGATAATTGGGAAATGATTCCACCCCTCTTTCTTGAATTTGTTCTTCTGCTTACATATGTTCCTCTGCTCTGCTTATATATGTTCTTCTGCTTATTATATGTGCTGACTCATCAGCTCTGAGCAAGTCTGCCTCTTCCCTGTGAAAATAACCTTTTCATCAAATAAGCATATTTTTATGACTATGGTGCCCTAGACCAGAGTTAAAAATAAAACTCTTACATAATTAAGGCAAAGACAAATCTAGGCCTGTTTTAAAATCCCTAAAATGTTCAAACCTTCTATAGTTCCCACAAGCCCCACAGGGGCCAAAGTCATCTCAATTATGTATTCTAGGTAAAAGGCAAAAGGTCACTTCAAAGTCTCAAATCTCATCCTCTTATGTGGACTTCAAAGTCTCAAATCTCATCCACTTCTCTGGTTTTCCTTTAATAAACTGTTCCAACCTTACAGTTTTTCTTGTCATACCACATTTCTGGGGGAGATGACTTCCTGTGTTTTTTTTCTCAGAACTGCTTTTGCTATTGAAAACCTAATATGGTTTCATATAAATTTCAATATATTCGTTCTATTTCTTAAAGTAATATTATTGATATTTTGAGGGGAATTAAATTTACATATCACTTTCAATAGAATAGTCATTTTGATTGGCCCTCCCCGTTCATGAGCATGGAATGTTTTTCTTTTTCTTTATATCATCATCTAAATCCCAATAATATGGTAATAAATCATGTAACCTTGAGGAAATGGATACATTTCAAAAACACCCATAATATTTCACTATAGTCCATTGAGCTCCCATCTTCTTCATTCTCTCCCCTCTTCCTACTGCTCTGGTAATCTCAGTTCTAAGGTTAGATTTCTGGGATTTGTTATGGGTTTAACTTTATCTAACCCTTTATTTTTTTCCCCTATATTCCACATATAAGTGGCACCATCCAGTCTTTTTCCTTCTGACTCGTTGTGCTTAGTATAATCTCCACCCTGTTCTATCTATGTCGTCACAAATGGCAAAATGATAGCTGCTCTGGAAAACAGCATTCATGTTTCTCAACATGTTAAAATCTACTTTATTATCCAGAATTTCACTTCTGAATTTCTAGGTATCTACCCAAAGAATACAGAAACGCTATTTTAAGGGATATGATCTTTCCTATGTTCATAGCAGCATTATTTATGGTAGCTGTGTTATAGAAACAACCTAAGTGCCCAAAGAAAGATGAATAGGTTAGGAACATGTGAGAATATATGACTATATATCTATAGATATAGATTTGAATACTATAACAACTATCAATAAAGTTTAAAAATGAATAAGTAAAAGTTATTCCCAACAAAATACAGCAAAAGGTATTACATGTTTATATATTGTTTTTATTATATATATATATCCTACAATACAATTAATGAGGAATATTAAAACTCTCTTTAAATGATTGAGCAAAATATGTAACTACAACATTACAAAAAAGTAAATATAGCTAGCAAACCACACCTAGGGAATGTTTTAATATAGTAAACATAAACATTCATATTATTTTGGTCAGAGTATGCTATTCTGTTATTTTTACAATAACATTGGACAAACTCTTTTCTTGCTTCTAATATTAAGTATTTATACATCCCATTCAGAAGAACACTCCTAAAACATAAAAATATTTCCTTTTGATCTTTGTTACCTTTATTGATATTTCAAATAAAGGCGAAACATTTGCACAAATATACTTATTGTAGCATCATTGATAACAATGAGGAAGTGACATCAGCTTGAATGTTAACTCTTGTCCTAGATAGAATAGTATGCAGTCATTAAAATTTTAACTAAACAAACTATAAAACAGCATGGGAAACAACTATGTATGGTCTTAAATGAAACAAATATAGTACAACAAATATAGTAAAACATAGTTGTTAAAAAGGCATGCAGTAGGGAAAAAGGAAAACACAGCTAAAGAACAACAGCAAATAATTATTCAGCTCATACTGGATTGAACAGTATTGGTTTGTTTGTTTGTTTGTTTGTTTGTTTGTTTGTTTGTTTGAGACTAGGTCTCACTATTTGCCATGGAACTGCAGGCTCATATTGCCCGGGGTACCATGGATTCAAGCGGTCCCTAGCCTCAGCTTCCCAGGTAGCTGGGATTACAGGTGCACGCCACCACACCCAGCTATTTTTTGGGGACTAGGTCTCGCAGTGTTGCCCCGAGTGGGACTCGAACTGCAATCCCTAGCCCCAGCCGCTTCATAGGCTGAAGCTTACAGGCACAAGCCACCATGCCGGGCTTGAACAATATTCTAAAATCTTAAGTGTATTAAGTCATTGAATCCTTCCATGAATCCTTCCATTGAATCCTTCCAACTCCATATTTCCATTTCTTTAGTTAGGAATTTGTGTTACAGAGAGGCTAAGCAACTTACCCAAAGTGATACAGTTATTAAATCCAATTGTAGGTATTTGAATGCTAGCAGTTTCTTACCAGGTAGCCTCTATTTCTTCAATATGTTGTACTCCTTGAAGCAGAAGTGGATGGGACATTACCTATGACTTTCAATTTCTAGTATTTTTGTAGTATTCTTAATTAGACATGCAGTTTTAAATGTTTGATCTTAAAAGGAGGCTTTAATAGCTTCAGGGGGAAAGGATGGAAAGTATGAAGATAATGGAGGAATCCTAACTACCGCCTATTCAAATGAAACTACTGGAGGAGCCACTGTAACTGTGTTACTATGTGGAAGGCTCTCCTATTTCTTAATGGGGTCTCCCTCTGATATAAGTTAAGCCATGGTGGGAAAGGAAGTGTATCATGTGGAATACAGCTGTGGAATCACATAGCACATCAGTCAATTGAGTCAAATGTTTGGTCCTCTTTATTTCATCTGGACTCATCTACATCAATATAACAGGTTGCAAGAACCCTGACTTGCTAGTCCTAGTGCAAGGTCATTATGTTGTATCTTACGCAAAAGTTAAGAACACTGGATGTGGTTCTGTCTTCTCAATGAACTCAAAAAAACACATAATGCTCCAGTCCATTTAGAATAATTATGCCAATTGTATGAATATCTATGACTAAATTACTCACTATAGTTTGTCGGAACAGTACTGAATAAAATTGTGTGATTTATTACTGGTTATTGGAAAGGATGAGACAATTTGCTGTCAATGCTTTCCACTGCAATTAGTAGAAAAAAATCAGGATTACAAAATTGCCTATATATTTTAAAAATATCATTGGGGGAAAAATTGACTCTCTTACTTTGTCAAATAAATATAAAGCATGTTGGTTTTTGGTTGTTTTTTTTTTTTTTTTTTTTTTTTTTTTTTTTTTTTTTTTGGCAGAAATGCCAGCAATTCCTGTAATAAAAGTTACCCTGGAGGATATATAAGAATAAGCTTAGAAAAACATGAATAGAAGGAATCATAAAGAATTACTTGGAGCTATAGTTGTTGATCATGTGGATTAGGTTTGACAGGAAAATATATCCTTTGGGAAATCCTATTAATTCTTGAAAGCAAATTTTGCTCACCCTGTGCAATTGTTGCAGGGTATCTGATACTGAAAACCTTTTTTTTTTAATTTGAGAAAGAGAGGTATCTAATATCCTGAAATCTAGCCTGTGTAGGAAAGGTGACTACAAGATTCTAGACATGTAGGCAAAAAATAGAAAAAGAAAGTTAAAAATTAAAAATTCATAGACATTGAATGACTAGAGCATCTGACTCTTTGGACATTTCCTTTCCTTTTCTTTTAGCAATATATTGAATTTTGATATAGATCCACTAAAATTGAGAAGAAACCAGTATGGCAAATATTTCATGTGTTAAGTCATTCATGTAATGGATCAAAAAGATGATACACTTTGTGAATATTTTTATTACCCCTCTAGACTGCTGATGTGAGTGTAAAACGATAAGGCTGCTTTGGAAAGATGCTTCAGCATTTAAACATTATTCACTATGACCAGCCATGTCACTCCTAAGTATATATCCAACAAAACAGAAAACCCACATCCCTACAAAATCTTGTGCACTAATGTTCTGACCTCACTGTTTATGGAGAAAATATAGAAACAACCCAAATTTTCATGAACTGAAGAATGGATAAACAAAATGTGCTATCCTATATAATGAAATATTATGATCATACAAAGGTAATGAAGCACTAACCATGCTACCATGTGGAGGAACCTTGAAAACATTATGTTAAGTGAAAGAACCCAGATGCAGAGACCACACATTTTCTGAGTTTATCTACATGAAATGTCCATGATAATCAAATCCATAGAAATAGACAGTAGATCAGTACTTATCAAGGGCTGCAAAAGGAAGTAGTGGGAAATGATCATGAATAGTTAAAGTGTGTTTGGGAGAAATAAAGAAAGTGTTCTGGGATTAGAGAGCAGTGATCATTGCACAACTCTGTGACAAAACTAGACACTGCTGAATTACATGCCATGGGAGAGTGAAGTCTATAGTACTTCAATTGCATCTCAATAAAAATTGGTAAACTTGAAATGAGCTTATTACTTAGTGGTTTTACTTTCTCTTAAACTCTTCATGTTAACAAGTCTTTTGTGCCCCTGGAGTTTCTGGTTTCTTAAGGTAGTCGTAGATGTGGTCTCACTTCTGTAATTCTTTTTGGAAACTTCAAAAATGTTCCATTATCTGGGAGCCAGCCTAACTGGAAATAATTGGAAAATAAAGAATTTGAGGACTGGGGATAGGAACAAGAAATAAGACAAGAGTTGTGATAGCATTGGAGCTTATATCATGAGGTCTGGGGAAATATAAAGGAAGCTGTGGACTCAGAAGCCTGGGTTGTGAGCCAGGGATGCAGCAGCTGGGTTGGGAAGCTGCCAGTCCAGGACTTAGAAGGATCTAGATGCTGTTGGCTCAGCGTTGCGAAAACTCAAGTGTTCTGCATTGTAGGATCAGAGCTGCAAAAGAGAACAGCACTGTCTCTCAGTGGACCGGGAATCTGTGACATTCGAAATGACTCTGCAGGCATTTTACTAAGACTTCAAGGGAGAACCTGATGTGGTTCAAGGCAAACACTGGTAAAACAAAATTGGCTAATTGTGCTCACCGTGTTCATTTACAATGTACAACACAGTAGATATGATTTTGAGGTAATAGTGCCTTGACTTTATTTTCCTCAGTATTTGGTAATTCTTCCAATTCCCAGTCTTATCTTTTTTCTTAAATTCCTCAGTTGAAGATTTCATAGCAGAGAGCTTTTAATCTGTGGTTGGGGAGGGAACGTCTGTCTTTGGTTGCCAGAGATACTAAAGAGTTTGGTACACCAGGTTTAACAAAAGCAGATTTAATGGTTATTAGTTTTTCTTTAAACTGTCAGTTTTCTCTACTATGCAGTGACTATACTAAAAACAATGCAAGATAAACACTAGTCCTATTTATTTATTTTTTTTTATTTTTTTTAGTCCTATTTATTAAGGAAAGATTATCTCCCAAAGTCCCAGCACAAAGTAATTGTCATAATTATAGTAAAAATTTATAATAGAATGTTATAAATCAATTTTTTAAAAAAAATAATGATTACAAAGGCATGAGGAAACTTACACACATTAAGATAGTATTAAGCCAGGAAAAATATTGTCAAGTTTCATTTATTATGCTATACTAACAGCAGAAAAAGGAAACTAGAACTTAATGTTACATGTTAGCAGTGACTAACTTTAGAAAGGGAATTACTAATGATATCACTTACCTTTCATTTGTGTCTGAATTTTTCAAATCTTTTCATGTATTACTTTTTAACTCAGAAGAACAAAGCAAATATTTGACCAAAAAAAGTTCAAGCAGTCTCAAAATTGGACCTGGTAACCCTCCAGGTACAACTGTTATAGTTGTGGAGCATGATGCAAGGACTATGAAGTAGGACTCTGCACTCAGGGAATGCAATGCTCCAAGAAAGCTGTACTCCTGTATTCCATTTACAGTTATACTGAATCTGTAGATGGTTAATCAGTTTCTCTACTTTTAAATGATCAGTCATTTGCTTTTCCTAAGTGTAAGCAACTAGTTGACCACTTTGTTTTAATTTAATTCAACTGCCTAATACATTGGATATTTGCCAGTGAAATCTTAAAGATTTCTCTAAATTTCAGCTCAACCCTCCTCTTAGTCTTACAGATAAGAAAACTGAGACTTTAAGGAATTTAGGTAACTCACTTTAAGCTTTAATCTAGCTAATGGGTGAATGAAAAATTAAAGAAAAAAATGTCTTTAGGTGATATAGACCATAACACTATGACTATCACCTACTAATTGCACATTTATAACCTAAGAGTAACAGGTAAAATAGAAGATGCTGAATTTCAGATATTTTGCTTAGTATATAAATATTTGTGTTTTTATTGCTACGTCTGTAATCCCATTACCAAGAATCCAGTGATCTGAAATAGGAGCAGCAGCTAGTCTGGGGGGGCTGAGACGCCTCTTGTTTTCATGCTGTAGCAGGTCAAGCTGGGAAGAAGTGCCACATGATAACCGCCTGTGTGATCCATCAGTACTAGGCTGGCCCTGTGATTTGGGCAAACAGTAATTACACACTTAATATTACCTGTTTATTTTGTATCACAGAAAAAGATAATGGCTTTTCCCCCCTTTCTCTAATAGCCTATTAGAACAACACAAGGTGCCCTCCCCTTAGTCCCTGCGGGGAATTTTAGAAAATCAGGGGTCGGAGGTGCAGGGGTAGTGAGACAAAAGGAGATGAAGTTGGGGGGGGGATGATTTGTCAACGCAGAGAGGCAGCAGCATGCCCTCAATGAGTCAGGACCATGATCTGGGCTGAAGGGAGTGTGTGTGTGTTTCTCTGTGTGTATGTGTTTCTGTGTGTGTGTCTGTGTGTACACACTGAGGTACCTGCTTAGACTAAGGGAATGATCCATTAAAGATTAGAAGATAAATCCTGACTAAACTCCTGATGGTGTCAAATATTGTGCACTGGGTTTTGCATAAAGGACAAATGGCCTCTTCTACTCTCCAGCCCCCTGATCAGAACAGGAAGAAGAGCCAGTGAAGAGGGGCCAGCGATCACACCCCAGTAGCGCTTGGTGGGAAAACACATTTTTTGTTTAATGACAAGTGAGCGAACACCAGGCAGTGAGGTTGGGGCAGTGGGAATCAGTCAAGGGAGACTTGGCACCTCAGAGGCCAGGTTTTTTTTTTATGTTGACTTGAGGACAAGCAGGCCTGGCTTCTGCAACATCTGTATGTTTGTATACAACTTAACGAACACACTTTATTGTCTTCAAAGCAGCCTCCCATGCAGTTAGTTTAGCGGCAATCTGGGGATCGCTGACATAGCTCCCACCGTTTTTCACTAGCCATTAACCAAGCAGCTGTCTAGGGTGACTTTTTCCCCCTAAACTAATTCAAATTTAGGAATTGGTTTTATGGGAACTCAAATTGCTCTTGCTGTTTCTCCTCGACATCAAAGATGTTGTTGTATTATTTCACACTGAAGGACAAAGTCTTGCTGGACACAATGAATTTGCTTTCTTAATTGGGTTTTGATATAATTCCATTTACCCTGCAGAAAGCAGTGGGAGAGGACTGGCATCTCCACTTGCCAAACATTTGCATGATCAAACATTAGCCACCCAGATTTCCAGTTATTTTAACACCTATCTATTAGTAGTGTTATTAAGCCAGATGCTGGAACATATGAAGAAACCCTCTGGATAAAATATGGAGGGTGTGTTTGTCAGCCCTCAATTTCATTCATCGAAGATATTCCATGAAGTCAATTTCCAGGGAGTATTTGAATAATAACTTTTTAATAACTTCTTGCATTCTCTTCTACTAAATGGGTACACAATTTGGAATTATTGGAAATTAATGATAAAATTGGCAGTTGTTTTCAAATATATACATTAGTCTTTATCAATGACAACACTGATATATATGCTTCACTGTGTGGATTTGTATATATAAACTATACATGCAAACATATATATATAAGTAAATGTATATATTAGCAATATTATATCTGTATCATCCTGGTACATTATAGTTGCTCAATAATCAACATTAGTATTACTGAGAATAGCAAGATCCCATTATGAGGGATATTGGAGCCAAAACTCCCAAATATGGAAGTCACTGTTCTGTACAGTAAATTAAATTAAAATAATATTTTCAGTTGGTCTGTAAGGTTCCCCAAAAAGCCATGAATTAAAACAAAGAGCAAAGAGTGAAACTTCCATTGTACCTGTAGATCACACTGTGAACTAAGACTGTTCCAAAGGGGCATCACTTTCCTGAATGTAGAAGTGGGGGTGAGGAGGAGACCAGAGACTCTCATTCATCCCATTCCATGAGAGAAGGTAGAACCCTAGGTTTTGCCCTGTATTCTCAAAGGCTGAAAGTTACTACTCATGGGCTACGTTAGTCAGTGAACTAACCAGTTACCATATCCTGCAAACATTGAATACAAATGAAAACTTGGATAGGATTTTATTAAAACTATATTCTGTAGCCGCTGAGGCTATGCTAATATGACATTGAAATTAGCTAGAAAGTGAACATACTTTTTAAGAGTCAGTGAATATAGTTTGACCCTCTGTGGCATAGCTAACAGTCGCAAGATGGAGCCACTGAGGCATCAGCTATGATGACCAGAGATGAATTTCTCATGGGAGTTTCTGTCTTACAAATGCAGGTGGTAGTCTTGGTGGCATAAATGACAGTATCTAGTTGATATCAAGAAGTTTTCTAACTCCAAGTCAGATGTGTTGGTGTAGGTGTATATGTATTGAGTAGATATACCATGTATTTTAAAGGAGCCTCACCAGTGTTAACAGAACACAAACAAAACTTTCTGTTTTTTTTAAATACAAACATTTGACTTCCTTGAAAACTCAAATGAATGGCTCTATTTAAGTATTGCTCTGTTGTAGCTTCTATGAAAAAAAAAAAGTTAAAACCCGCATAAACAGTTGCCTGGGATGATTACAACCACATATTATATACAAATTAAAACTATTGACCATTTAGAGGAACAATTACAATGTTCTACTATGCATCAGCACAGAATCCTATCAATGTTTTCTGCCTGAGCCAAAGCAAAATGACTCTTTCAATTCCTACAGCTCATTAATTTCCAAGCTGGGTTATTAAGGATGATAATGTTTAGTTTTTCAATGCATTGGGTTCTCCTCTCCCTTTTGATTTTTAAAGAGTAAATGAACATTTAACATCCTGGATGTGGGTAGTAATTCTCAGCTCTGTCTTTAGTTCCTTATGTATTTGACCTTGAGAAAAAAACCCAACCCTCCCTCTCCACCATGCAGAAGCAAAGTCCTCAAAACAAACCTTGGATTTCAAGGAAATCCTCTCTCCCCTCTGCCCTTATACTTTCTAGGCAAGCAGCATTGTAATGTCAAGAGACAAAGAGGAAGGAAAACAAGAAGGAGAGAACCAGGCTCAAAATCAGCCTATGTGGGTTCAGGCCCCATCTTCCACTGACCTTCACGTTAAATGATTGCTTCATCTTGAGGACCACTTTCCTCATCTGAAAAGTAAGAATAACATACATAGAACATACAGACAGACAGACACTTAGTAAATAATAAATATTTGTGGGGTGAAGGGGGAAATGCTGGAAATTTCTGCAGGGCTACATTTTGCTGGAGTAGAAAAAGTGGTGCTTTTGAACTTAGTGATAGGTTGTGACATATTGTGCCAGTAACTGAAAGTTTCTAAGCACTTACTTTCTGCTAGGAAAAATGATGAGTATAAGTACCTTATGTACTCCATGGAAGGAAAGTACAGTAATAGACTTATGGGAAACACGGCTGAGAGAGCACAGACTTTGACATCCAATGGAGGGTCTGAACCTCAGATCTTCTACTTCTCATTCTATTATCTTGAGAAGATGCTCTTTCTGTTTCCTTGTTGTAAAACAGGCACCATAACACTGCCACAACTAAGCTGCCATGTGATTTTAGAATTCTTTTCTATGAGGTTCGTAATATATAGTAGGGACCTGATACATGACTGCTATGGTGTTTGGGAGATGTTTTGCCATCTCCACGGCACTGTAGTCATAGATGAAGAGCCCCAGGGAAGGCCAGCTGAGACTGGCTCACCACTCAGCACCACCCATTGCCTGAGTCCCTTCTCTCCACTGCTCCTTCCTCATGTGTAGCTTGTATCTTCTTGATGCACACTATCCCAGGCAGGGATAAGGTGGACAAAGTTGCAACATATACTGGTGTCTTATGAGCCAGATTGGCATTCAAAGCCACCCTCTCTGCAAGGCAGTCTGGAAGGGGTTATAATTTGACCTACTGGTGCCCCAAATGACACTAGCGTTCTAGGAGTAGGGAAGACAGTGGATATTCTCTGGCAGCTGGCCCAGGAGCAAGACTCCAAATGGGTACCAATGAACCGGGGCAGACCCTCCAGCAGAGTTGAGCTCTGGGCAGGTTGCTTCAGAGGATGGGTTTGTGTTGGAAATTCTATTAATTCTAAGATTCAAATTCTAAGTTTCTGTTTTGTTAGTGGTGAGAACAGATGATGTGAGGTCTGTCCTCTTAAATGTGTTAAGTATGAAGGACAGTGTTGTCACATGTAGAATAAGCTGTTTGCTGCTTTGGCTTTACAGAAAACAGGAAAGTGAGCTGGAGAGAGACAGTTCATGTCTGGGAATGACTGATTTGATTTAATTATATTGTTTTTCTGAAAATGGCAGTTGCCTTGGAGTTCAGTTGACGTACTTCTCTGGTCCCTCTATCCCACAGCACATGACTAAAGGGCATCTCTCAAGACAGCCCCACTGCAGTCTGGACCCTGGGTTTCCCATTACCTTTGTAGAATTTTGCAGGCAGTACAAACAGTAGAAGCTCTGTCTTCTAGAATGGGAGCTGCTTTCTTGAATGTGAAGAGCACTACACTTGAATAAAATATAAATCCCATTCAACTAAGTTCACCCTGATTCCACACAGGCCTCCTGTATTGCTGTGTTTTCTCTGTCTGAGAAGGGAAAATAAATCAAACACATAAAATCCAGATTGGTTCCACAAATACAAAAAATAAATGGCAACGTCTGGAACAGGCCTGAGTGATATAAGCGCATCCAAGAAAAATGTCTATCCTTGTTTGCTAGAGGGATTCCCCAAGAGAGGCGAGGCTTCTCCCTAGTGTGAAAGCGTCATCAGCACAAGGGAAGATGAAGGCTTCAGGTCTCTATCAGGCCTAAGTTTATGCAGTTTAGTCTTTTACGGTCCCTGAGAATTATGAATGCTATATAGCTCAGGAGACATGTTGATTAGACTTTTCTGCTTTAGTGCTTAGTGTTAAATAAGTTAATCAAAATAACTCCAGAAAAGTCTATGGATTGAGGGTTTTCTTGGAAGCAAGAATGAGCTTTCCTTCTGCATCCAGAGAAACAATGTGGACAGCAGGTCACAGGATTGAATGCTGGGGGGTGGCATTTGGAATAAGGGGGAAAGCCTGGAGAATGGAGGAGCGGATAAGGCAGGCTCTGAGGGCCACTCTGGCAGCTCTGAGAAAACTCACTTCTGAGGAGAAAGGACACAGGATTAGCAAGAGTTACCCCATGGAAAGCTGGCAAGAATTCCACTGTCCCTTTGTGCCATCCAAGGGGAGACCAGGACCTGGTTATAGTGCCATAGGATGACTGCCTCAGAGCCATATTTGTCAACAGGTCCAGTTCTGGCAGCTGCTTTGGATTTATTTTTAAATAAAGCAGGACATATTAAAGTAATTAGCATTGCTGTGAGAGTTTTGTCACTGATTTTGGAGCTCCCAAGATAACAAAGCACATGTTAAATAGACAGATAATTTTAAGCCTTTATGTTTCTCTAGGGCCCTTTTTTGGTACATGCTTATTGCCCAAATTCATAAGTGTTGAACTAATGTAATGTTTTAATTGTTTCTGCTCCTCTGGATGCAGAGATACAATGCAAACCATAACACTGATTAATTTTACATTTTGATTAAATGATTTAAAAGTCCTTTCTATCTTATTTTAATCATGTAATACTTTTGGAAAATAGTCTTTTTAAATTTGGTTTTTGAGTGAGATCCTGCTTCTCATAGCTGAATGAAGAGTCAAACATTGGCCCAACACTTTCCTCTTACCCTTGTCTACTCCCTATATCTCTATAAACTTGTGTTCCTGCTAAATAAGACCACTGGGTCAGGAAGATTTCTTTATTTATTGAGACTTAATAGCAATCCAATAGAAAGGAACCACAGTTGTGTACCAACTCACTGCCTTGCACGTACATATACAATCATTCAATTTATCTGATAATGGTATGTGATGAGGGCATTGCTAACCATCTTCCTCTTTAGAATAGAAATGCCTTTGGGGAATCTTTGGGAAATTATTGGTAAAATAATAAATGATTGGCCCAGATTTTAGGGAAAGCTGTGTGGTGCCCTCTCTCAGTCTCTGAAGTCAGTGTGCTCTTCAACCTGCTGAATGCTTGTACATAGTCACAAGGAGTGTTTAGCACTGCTGTGTGCCTTGGAACCACCAAAGATATGGGAAAAATTTAAGTATTTGTCTTGAGCAAGGTGATCAAATAAACTACAACACAGCCATACTTTAGATTACTCTATACCCATTAATAAAAGATGAGCTATATGGACAAGAATAATAGAGTACCAAGACATCGATGAGTAAAGTGACAGAGAACAATGCTTACCATGTGATCTTTGTTATATGAAAAATCCATATACTTCTGTATGCTTATATGTTTCTGGTTTTATAGAAAGAAGATTGGAAATGTATACACCAAAATGTCAAAATATTGTGACTTTTGTGAGCACAGGACTTGAACATGAAGAGGATCTTAAGTATTTGGTTGAGATGATTTTACATTAGTTGAATTTTTTGCAGTGAAAGTTTTTGTATTTGCTGAGTGGGTTCTATAAACCCCTTAATTCTGATCTTCATATTTAAAAACAAAAGAGTTAAAAATGTTTCACTTTTAAGCAATAGCCAGCATCTTTGAGTGACAGGAGTTGAAGTACAAAAAAACTATCAGGAAAAGAAAAGTGTAACTAAATGAATTCCTAGAGCTAGATATGTTACCAAACCAAACGGAGCATGAATGTGCATGCACACACACTCATACGCACACACAGAGTTCATTTAATTTTATTCAATCACTTACTGAGTGGTATTTACTTCATGCCCACACTTGTCAATGCCAAGATAAATGTACAAGCACACACAAATATGTGAAATACATAAAAAAATAAAAACTGGGGAAATATTAAACCCACAGATAAACTTGTATTTGTCTATAAGGTCTTCCAAAGCTATGAATGTAGAAGAGAGTTCTTGTGTATGGGGAAGAATTGATTTCTAAGATTTCACTGTAAACTTCATAGAATAAAGACAAGACTCATACAGTAGAACAGGAGGCATTCATCTTTAAGGTTTCATCTTTAAGACAACTGGCAAAGCTATTGGTTCTACCTAGAGATGCCAAGGGGAGAAGAACTGACTTAGTGAGTGACTATAAATCTAAGAAGTTTAGATCTGATTAAGATATTTTGCATCTTTACCAAGTGAGATGCTGGCTCAAATTTCAAGTTTAAGTTAGTCATTCAATAAAAAGATATTGTATTTTAACTTACTAAAACCTTTTTAAGTCAATAGTAGTTTGGAGGTCAACATTAAGCAGGTTATGAGAAGGAAGTGCAGAGTCCAGGCCAAACTCCAACTACCACAAATGGCAAGAGTCAGGCTCATCAGGTTGAACTGGGGGTTCACTCCTGCTAACTTCATGTTTACACCACTGTTTATATGGGAAGAAGGATTTTATAAATATTCTAGCACAGGTTTTTCACAGCCAAATTATGGCACAATAGTTACCAAATAATATGTCTCTATGTCATGCCATCTGCTTACATAGACTATCTCATTTAATCTTTAAAACCACCCTGTAATGTGTATTATTACAATGTTAAAGTGAAGAGAATTAAGACAAGCTTCCAGTATTATCACACAACAGAATAGAATTAAAATGCCAACAGTGTTTGTCTAATTTGGAAGTCAGCATGCTTTTTTCTAAAAGAGAAAGATGAACACCAAGAAGAAGAGTGAGGAGGAGAGGGGGATATTGAGAGAGCAAGGGGAGGAGGAGAGAAAGTACTAGCAACAGGAAAGACAAAGACTACTATCAGCTTATCGTTTCGTTTCTGCATATTTAAAGTTGAGGACTAGAATGGGTAGTTGAATATACTAAAGATTCAACCAACAAGTGACAAAACTCAGAGAAAAACTCATATCCCTAAGGTATTCTTCCCTCTAAGCTACTATTGACACTGCAATGTCAAGAAATAATGAAACCATGATAAATCTAACAATTCATTATGTGCTCATTTTATGTCTGCATATTTTCTCTAAGCCAATATTTGAAGGGTAGAAAACTGATTCAAAAATATTTTTTATCTCTCCCTGATAAAAATATTTTTTCAATCAAACTGTATTGCAGAAGTGAACAAACACTTATACATTCACATTACACAGAGTAATAAATAATTCTCAAAGGAAATAAGCAATGATTTCCAAAAATTCAATTGACATCCCAAATTAGATCTACATAAGATCAGCCAATTATCTCTGCCAACAGCTCTTTCTATTTTGTTATTCTCACTTGCATTCTAAAATTTTGTTTATATAATTACTTCAGAACCATAGGGGAAGGAAACTCATTTCTGTCTTTTAGGGAATAATTGTCTTGTTCAAAGGGCAGCAGTTCTATCCATGAATATGAAAAAGATGTGAAAGAAGAATAACCAATATGTTTTTTATAAGAGAACATTGCTTCAGATTGCAAAGAAAGAAAAGGTTAGGAAGATTAACTAAAAATAATCTAATCATTTTACTCAAATAAATGTCATAGGAAAAGGAAATAGAATTGGTTTCTGGTTTTTCCTTTCTAAAAAAATAACCCACAGAACTGGTTGGTGAAAAACTGCCATGTGTTGGATATTTTATGTGGAAATTCAGTAGTCTCCCATTCCCTGTTACAAAGAAGAGAGGTTATATCCCTACCTACATATCTTTGAAATCTTTTTTTTAAGACTAAGTCAGATTTTACCTAAGTAAATAATTCATTACAAAAAAGTTTTCAACTACTAAGTGCTCTTACTATCCTGTTTTTAAAAAAATAGAAATTACTAAATACAACAAGAGAATAACAAATAAACCATGTACAAGTATATGCCTTATTTGATCCTTAGATGCCATCTATTACAATGTATGGCCTATTTTACAGACTTTTTTGCATGGAAAAGACAGTGTATTACATAATCATCAGATCTGTTTAATTACCTGACAACGTATTTTACCTACACAATTACACTCTCTTACAATTGACATTGGTGTTTTCTTTACCAGCTCTTCTAGATAAAGTCCTAAGGCCCCAGGGATTAGTGGCTTTTCTAACTGAGGTCCAGATCCCAAACCCACCCCAGTAACATCTTTGTGAGTGGATATTTAGTTTGCAGGCAAATGAAAAAGGATCTGTGTCCTATCTGTATTTCCTCTTTGGTTAAATCAATAGTTCATTTTTCTTCTCCTACTATATTCGCACCATATTCACAACATAAATAGTATCTCTTCAAAGCAGTTTGGAAGTTTTTGACAGACATATCCAGTGGCTGAGAGACAGACCGTAACAATGCATGAATCAATCACATTTATTCTTCCAGCACTGAAAATACTATGATCTACTGTAAAGATTTTGGCAATTTCTACTGTTTAATTCCATTTCTTCGAATATGGCAGACTCTCCTCTGCATGCAAAATAGCTTTTTCTTCCCAAACCCCAGCATGTTGTGAATATCTTTGAGGATATTAAGAAACCATTAGGAGTTCCTACTTAAGTGAAAATTCAAATGTATTTGGGAGTGCAAAGTGGACTGAGATGCTACTTAAATGGGAATGACTGAGATGCTACTTAAAATTGAGGACATGGGTCTCAACAAAAATGACTCTGCAATGTTCACCACTGCCAGCCAAGGACATGCTTCTTTGACATTCATCAACTCCATACCCTAACTTTAAATATTAAAAATTTAAATAACCTCAATTCTTAGAAAGTAAAAGTACCAGTAATAGAATCTCAATCAGTCATTTTAATAAATTGTGTTTAATGTATTTTTGATCACAACTGAAAGTACTAGCTGTTGGAACTGGGAGAGTGAGTTAACCTCTCTGCTGAGTAAACATTATAACAGAAGTTTTTTAGTAAAGAATAAATGAAATGAAACAGAGTCCTCAGATTGTGGACTGGCAGCATCAGCATCACATGGATATGTATGGTGTTAAAAATGCAAACTATCTTCCCCACCTCCAAGTGACTGATGAATTCTCAAGTTCATGATGTATTAGGAGAAAGCATTCAAAACAGCTAGCACATAATAATGAACACAGCTACTAGTTTCTAAATACCAGTCTACTCATATGTAAGTCTAATGAATGATTGTAAGGTTGTAGTGTTGGGGATAGGGTAGGTGAAGAACTATAAATGACATTCCTTTATTTGTTGCCCAAATTTCTAATCAACTGATTTATTGAGGGCAGACTTGTAGTGCTCAAAGTCAGGTTTATTACTGACAAAGTCTCAGTAGGTGTGTGTGTCCTAAATGTGTGGAACATGATGGCCTTTCTAGCATTTACCTTTCATAGTAGCATGTGAAAATCATCACACTAGATGTTTTACATACAGGATACACTTAATTACCATGAGAATCCAGGAGGTATCACTGTGTTCACTTTATAAAGAAAGAAACTGAGGCTCAGGGAAGCTAAGGGGCTTAGGTTTGTTTTGTATTCAAAACGTCTTGTTTTGAAACAGCAGTGTGAGAAAGCTACAGTTTCAATCACTTGCTCAATCACATGTTTATCAGTTTGGTTTATTTCCTCATTTTATAGCTTTAAAAAGTGATTCTCACAGGAAAGTGACTTGCCAAGAGTCAACTGTCAATGAAGAGCCTAGAATAGAACTGAGTTCCTGAAGCTTGCAGTCTGGAACTATTTTACTCGCTGCCTTCTGTTTGCATGCTCCGATTTTAAAGTAACAAGTGAATAGATATGAAATATTACCCTCAGCAGCGTTTCAAACTGACCTTTCTGGAGTCTACTATTATTAAGATATATATTGTTGGTTTACCTTAAGTATTTAGTCCACAGACTATATCAGAACATTCTGGAATCATTGAAAAACTGGTATTATTTAATACCCCAAAAGAAAACCAGTATCTGCTATATGTTGTAAATGGTTAGCAAAATCTTAGCATATTTACCTAAAAATTAAAAGGCTATTTGGGGTTTTCCCTCAAGATCTAGTTATAATTTTATTGCATATTCACTTATTAAATTATCTGCTTACAAATTAAAAATTTGGCTATTCATATCATCTGCCCCAATCCCAAATTAGGCTTTCATTCACAATCCCAAATTAGGTTTTCATTTTTTTTTGAAGAGGGGAAGCTTGTTTTAGCCATAAATTACTAGTGATGCTCTTGATAGAGAAGTTCTCTTGTTTTAAGTTTGGAATTTTATTGAAAAAACAGAATACATGAATTCAGTGCTTCTCTGGAAAATCTCAGCAATCTGGAGCCAGGACAAAGTGATATTTTGCACTTCCAGTGGGAGGAAATAGTGCTGTCTGTTCAGTTTCAGGCCAGATCAGATACCTATACACTGTGCCACAGATCTCTGACTGAGTTCTCATCTATCACTGCAACTTCTCAACTACTGACCCCAATTGGAAATGTTTATTTCCTCAGTTATGAAAAAGATTAGTAAACAGTTACTTGATATTAAGTTTAAAAGGTAAAGGAATTCTGTAGTTTCTTTACTTTCAGACAGTTTCACTTACTTGCTAACTCCTGTCATCCCAAATCTTAGCATTTTCCTGAAAAAGCACATGCACAGTATTCCTATAAAGACACAAAGTGAAGACTTATCTAAGGACCCCTTGAGCAGGACAACCATATTAGCAGACTTAGGGTGAAAAATATGGACATGCATTTATTTAATTACTTCCACAATTCTCAGGTACATATCAACATCACACACTTCTCACCCAATCTTGGGTGTTTCTATGAGTAAACCACATGGTGTAACAAAAAGAGTCATTTAATTTTTAATATGTATTATGCTAGTTACTCAATTTCATATACAGCAATTATCAAAAATTAAGAATCACATAACAAGAATTAAATACTTGCTCTTTTTTTTCCTAGTTGATATGGTAGTTTGTTTGAAAAAACCAGCCACATCAGTATAGTACTTTATGTCATTGAGAGCTTTCATACATGTATGTAGTTGTTCATTCTCACATGAACTTTATATACCAGTGTGATGGACACTGTCTGTCATTTTACAGACTAAGTCACTGGATGAAATGTGTCCATAATCATGCAGCAAGTTTGGCTTGCTGGTCGATCTCCTGGTCGTTTTTTGTTTTGTTTTTTTTTTCAAACATCAGCAGTTCATTATTGTCTATAAATCATGTCCCTGACCTACAAATTATTTCCATTAACAAACTTGAATAATAAAATTTATGGTTTGTAGAATACCAATATACATGAATCTCAGAAAACACATTAAATGATGTTGTTAACATGTAATTGTAAGAGGGAAAAAAAAATTCCTGGCTACCCACTAGCCCTATTTTAAAATTGTATGGGGTGAAGACATAGGAGCAGAGTGATACTTGTTACTGATGGGGAGAGGGAAAGTGCAATGTACACTTTAGGTTCTTCTACAATATTGTAGTGAGTGTCTGTGTGTTGAGGGATGGAAGGAGGGGGGTATTGGTATAAGGGAAGACTATTAGATGGGCGTCTGTTATTTACACATGTAGGTCTAGTGGGTGATTGTAGTGTTGTAGTGTTAAAAACAGGATCAGTGAAGAATATAAATGACATTCCTTTATTTGCCTCCCAAATTTCTAACCAACTGCTCTACTGAGGGCAGACTTGTGATCAAAGTCAGTCTACTGACTTTGACAGTCTCTAGACTGTCTACTACTGACAGTCTGGATAGGTGTGTGTTTCTTGAATATATGTACACAATGACCTTTCTAACTCTTACTTATTGATTAGACAGATTGACTCACACAGGTACAGACACATCCCACGACCCCCTGCAGGTTTAAAAATTAAAGGGTAAGAACACAAGCAGACAGACTAAGAATAAGAAAGGACTCAAAAAGGAGCTCACTTGACACAGTCAAGTTCCTCTCTAGTCTCACCAATCAGATAAGTTATACCTGCTCCTCTGGGGAGACACTTAAATAATCCCTGTGATTTTCCTTCAGAAGAGTGGACGATTATTCCATCACTCTGTGGAAATGGGGCAAAAGGAGTGCTCCAGGTCAAATATCCTTTCCTACTAGCCATCAGGATTTAGGGCAGGTAAGTAGTCTCCCTCTCCTGAATGTGGCTACCCTGATCTGGTGCTCCTTGGAGATGCTGCCTTTTGCTTGGGAGGCATGGTGACATGCTTATTTTATTAGCTCATTGACATTTTATTTGCCATTCCCATCTCTCTTTGGCCAAGTCCTAGTAGATGAGGCAATTGGAAACAGTGGTCCCTCCCAACTTTGTGTTCATGGAGTCATTTCCATGTCCTTTTATTAAACTTAGCATATATGACAAATGATAGCAAAGACTTAATGACATGAACCATTTAGGTTTCAGACATATTCCTTGTGCTCGCTTCGGCAGCACACACTAAAATAGGTTTCAGACATATTCCATTGACATCTATGGATAATGTTTATCCAGTGCTGGTACACATTCTATTAGTAACAGAACAACATTTAGGCACTTCCACTATCACATCAGAATCTGAACGTGGGAGGTGCAGGCAGGCCTG
This sequence comes from Uropsilus gracilis, assembly GCA_004024945.1. Lineage (NCBI taxonomy): Eukaryota > Metazoa > Chordata > Mammalia > Eulipotyphla > Talpidae > Uropsilus > Uropsilus gracilis. Next base: position 10,414 of record PVHY01007804.1, on the reverse strand, counting down.
TTTGGCTGCCTGGCCCAGTCCTTCTGACATTCAGTGTTAGCCTCATGAGTGGCTGCTAATGCAAAGCTCTTAAGTAAAAAAGATACTTGAGAATGTTACTAAATGAACTTCTTTTTGACCTAATAATACTAATTACACCTTTTCAACATTTAATTAAGAAAGATGACATTGTGAATTTTATGTCACCAGCAATCATTTAGGATGAAGTTTCTTCCAGGTACACAATAAAAATTGCCTAGCAATTAACTTGGTACCTCTCATACAGGGGGGACCCTAGATAGAATCAAGAGGAGAAAAAATACATGAAAGCAAGAAATTGTCACACAAAATTAGAGGTGAGGAAGGAAAAATAAGTTGATGCAAGAAGTTCTGAGCCTTCTATGCTGATTTGGAGATTTGGACTTGCCCCTCAGGTCCAGCCTTCAGATAGTCAAAAGATAGATAGTCTAGTCCATTGCCCAGATTTGTGTTTGGGACTTGGGTTTAGGGTCATAAAGGAGAATTAGTGGAGGAGAGAAAGATGCAGCATAGTGATGATCTGAGAGAAAGAGGATAAGGACCCAATCAGGCAATGAAAAGGTGAAATTGCTACCTTTATTGTTCTTATAGCATACTAAGAAAGTATGAGACTTTGTTCTAACTATCAGAAGGGTCATGAAGAAACAATATAAGGATCTCAGAATAAATTAGAAATTATTTTGCCCAAATTCTATTCCCAGGCATTCCTTATATCCAAAGACAGAGCCAGTTTCTCCCTGCCATAGAATTAGTTTCCTATAAGTTTAATCGGTTGTGCTGATAGCTGAAAATATCAACGGAATTTTAAAGTATGTCTTCATTTAAATAACCATAAAACAGGGATTTTTAATAAAACTACATGATACATTCAATTAAAAATTGATTCTATTCAATCTGGGAAGTCAGCTTAACATATTAGCCCCCAATATGCTTATCTTTCATAATAATTCTTAGATTTTTTTTGGCATTACAATTTATGCACATAAGTTTGGTTGAGCCAATAAACTGTAAGTTTTCTCTCCCTGGGGAGTGGGGGAGAGGTTGTTTAAATTTTTTGTAGCCTCCAAAATTCATGTCTCAAGGATTTGCTTCCAGAGGACATGACAAATGTTCATCATTGTGTCTAATAAGAGAGATGCAAGTTAAAAACACAAGGAGATGCCATCTCACACCTGTGAGAATATCACATATTAAAAGTACCCCCAATGGAAACAGATGGAGATAATGTAGAGAAAATAAACCCTATTATACTGTTAGTAGTAATGTAAACTGGCATGGCCATTATGGAATTCCATCTGTATTTATCTTAAAACACTAAAATTGAAAATACCATACAACCCAGAAATCCCACTCTTGGGCATGCATCCAAAGAACATGAAAAACACCAACAGAAAAAAAAACTATATGTTTTACAAAGTTTATTGCAGCATTATTTACAATAACTAAGACATGGAAGCAGCCTAAATGTCCATCAATCAATGATTAAGTCAAGAAGATGTGGTATATCCACACCATGAAACATCATTCAGCCAAAGGAAAGATGAAATGCAGTCATTTACAACAAAATGGAGAGAATTATGTAAGCAAGGCATAACAATAAAGGAATATACTGGCCACTTGTGTAGTGGATGATCAAACAAAGTAAAATATTGCAAAAACTAATGGACATCAGTAAAAAAAAAACTGTGAGGGTTTTCAGGGGAAGAGAGATGGAGAGGAAGAAGGGAAGAAAGGGATATAAGAGACAATAGCAGGGGAAAAATAATAAGTAAAACTTTTGTTCAGTGGAAAAAATGTGACTGAGTACAACATGAGTACAACTAAAGAAACATTTATTAAAAAGCAAACAAAAAACTTAAACTACAAAGGAAAAATTGTTAGACTTCATTGTGTTAAATTTTAAAGTTCTATGTGTTAAAGGCACCTTTTAAAACGTGAAAGCACAAGCACCGATATAGCTGACAAATTAGTAGTGCCCAGAATACAGAAACAATTCCTACAACATCAACCAAGTACCTAGGGGGAAAAAGAGATAAAAAAGAGAAGGAAGGAAGAAATAAGGGAGGAGAAAGTGGGAAAAAAAAAAGAAATGAGATGTAACCAAAAGAGGACACACAAAGACCAATAAACATTAAACAATTTTAACCTCACTAATTTGGAAAATACTCATTATAATGGCACTGAGATCATATTTCATACCTATTAGCCTGGCAACCATTTAAAGTTCTGACAATACCAAGGGTTGATAAAAATGTGGGGTCATCTAAGCATCGCTACAAGAAGTCAAATTACTGCAACCACTTTGGAGAACAATTTGATATTTAAAATCATTCTCAAGTGAACATAGCCTACAACCAGCCCTAGGCAATTCAGCCCCCACCTGAATGCCTTAGAGAGCTTTTCCCCCAAGACTCACAGAGTGGCATAGACAAAATGGACATTGCAGTGCTATTAGTAATAGAGAAAACAGAATGTAAAAATTGAGATTTAGTCATACAATGGAATATAGCAGTTAAGCAGATGAAATATTTGCATGTATTTAATTAGGTAACTCAAATATATATCATTATGCAAAAAATAAATTGCAGAATCATATATGATTCATATGTGAATTATGCATTTAAGATATGCAAAGAAACTACATGTGATTTATAGCATTAAATATGTAATTGTGTTTTTACATTTGGCTTTAATAGATACCTATCAATTCACAATGGTAGTAGCTCTTGTGTAGGGAAAGGAACACCTGCTCTGGGAGAGTATACTATGTTTTTATTGCTTCATTTTCCAAGTAGAAATTAAGTTTCTGTGGATGTTTGCCTTACTTTTCTTAAGATGTTCTAATGTCAGAAATAGTTCCTTATTCTTCTAAACCTGACAGGCCCCACTCAGATATTCTTCTGTATGAATCGCAGGTTGCTTAAATATTTTTACTCCCATTTCACCAAGCGGGATCCTCACTTTTCTGATTTCAGTTTGCCCTCATATGAGCATTATTCAAAGAAGGAGGGCAGAATGAGACATAAGTGACTTTCCTGGGCTAACTAACTAAACGATAGAACCAGGGCTGGAACCAGCTGTCTCTTCCTACTGTGGCTGCCATGAACCCAGCTGCCATGCATGTCAGGGAGCAACTGGTATTGTGGAGATGTTGAAATGGCTGGGTTGAGGGAGAAAGGAATTTCAAATTGCTCCTGATAACTCTCCCAGACAAAGCACAGTGTAGAGTGTGTTTCCATGGCAGATGCTGATGGCAGGAGCAGTGACAGGGGTTGAGGGGGCATGATTGCTGACCTTCACCCCACATTTCAAGGCACTAATAATCATTGCTCTTGTCACTAGCATTGCAGTACTCCAAATCCCTGCTCAAAGGACAATTAAAGTTTGGTCTTTAGGTGTAAAATATCATTTGACAACAGTATCTCATAGAAACAAATTAGGTGAACTCAGGAGTAACTGATGCAGGGAGATGTGAAATGAACCTGCAATAGACAAAAAGACATGACATGATGACTTATGGACATGGGAAGAAACCCTTTTTCTTGCCCAGGTACCTTTTATAGGCAAATGACCTCGGAGCAGGAGGGTCCAGAGCAAAAATACAGGCCATCAGGGAAAACCACAACTACTCATCAAGAAGGCCTTTCCATTTTTGCATAGCAAAGAAAAATGCAAAAGATATATTGTAGAAGATATACTGAAATTCATGTTTGCTGACACATTTTCATAACTATTAAGCTTGTGGAATTAGTCACTGCAATACATTCAGGGAGTTCAAATGAACTCCTGAAAGGAATTACGCATTTGTTTATAAAGTAATTTATAATGAATTATTAACAAGGTTTCAGTTCAGTGCATGCCTGGTTTATTAGCAAATCCAGTTCTCCCTTCAACGAGCAGAGTCAGCATGGTAGACCAGCCAATTCCACCATGTCCAGGGGGAAGATTGGCTGGTGCTCCACCGAGAAAGCAGCCGGGTGAAGCTGTGGCCCACTTTTCTCATTTGATTTCTCTGAGTTTCTGTAGCCGTTGACCTCCTATTATGAAAAAGAGGAGGATAGCTAGTACATGTGGTGTTAAATACTATTTTTATTGAAAACAATTTGTTCACTCTTTTTAAAGACAACCCACTCTTGGTTCAAATACAATTCATATGTTGTACTTCTTTGTCCTTTTCAATTCATATGCTGTCTTTCCTTGGTTCAAACACAATTGATATGCTCTCCTTCTCTCCCAAACACAGTTCATATGCTGTCCTTCTCTCCAGGTTTGGGGGGTCCAACAACCACATCCAAAACACATCTTACTCCTACCCCAAAATGGACTCTTCAGCTCTTCCCCATCTTCATCACTGACAATTCCTTCCATCTTGTTGGTCATCCCACTCGCAGAGTTAATCCTCCTGGGCTCGGTCCTTTGTCTCACATCGCATCCACATGCTGCTATATTTAAGACTTCAGGGAATCCTCTCATCACTATCTTCAGAACATATCAAGAAGGCCCATAGTAGCCCCTCCTGCTCAGTGACTCTACTGGGAACCATCTTTCACTGGGGTTATGTTAGTCATCTCTAAGCTCCTTCCAGTCTATCCTGGCTCCCTTTGAGTTTGTAATACAGCAGTTGTCTTCAAACAGCTAGACAGATCATGAAAGGCGTCTGGTCTCTTAGCACTCTGGCCCATCTGGGCCCCATTCACTAACCCACCTCATCTACTTTCACTCTCCCACCCACTGGGCTCTTTGGTATATCCATGAACTTCTGTTTCTCACTGTCAGCGTGGTCCAAGGGGACAAGCCCAGTTCTGTGTAAAATCCTTCTCAACTACTTCATGCTTACTTGGTCACATTTCCTCATGTTTTGACATCCTCATCTAAAAAATAGATGACATAGACAATGATGATGAAATAAACTAAATTACACATATATTTTGTATCTTATCTATTTTGTGATCATTACAAGGCATCTGCTTTTTATTTTCATTTCTGTTCTTTACTGGAGATACTTGTTTATTATAATATAGTTTTGAGGCTTATGTAAAACAAAAACTATTTTTAAAAATGTAAGTAACAGCAGTGAACACTAAACATACTGCCTTTCATAAATCCTCTTAGTGTCTGCGATCTAGAACATCTACTATTTCTTTTATTCACTCATTGGGCAAATCTTCATGCCGCATACTGTTCTTGCTATCTGACTTATGATACTGAATAAAACAGACACAATTTCCACTTTCCTGAAACTTAAAAGTTCATTCAGAAGAGCAGAAAATAAGACAAGTGAAAACAATATATCGTATTTGGAGGTAAGTGCCTAGTGAAAAATATAAAACAGGCAAAGGACAAGATGAAGAATTTGGGTGAAATTTTGGACAGAAGAGTCACATATACCTCTCAGCCATTTCTAGGTCTCCCTGGTAGAGCCCCTCCCTCTTCTGGAAGTTCAAGCATTGGCATCCCCCAGGCTCTACCCACAGCCCCTGCTTCTTCAGTTCCTTAAATTCAAGATAATTGTGGATAATTTTTTTTTCTCCTGATGATTGGCTTCTAAATCTTCACCAGGTCAGAACATCTTCCCATGCCTTCACTCCTTTACACCCCCATGTGGATACCTGGAGCCCATGTCAGCTGTGAATTACCCCTCTCCTCTCTTAGCCCCAGTCCTCCTGACACTGCTGCTGAAGGGATACCTCCATAGATTCAATACCCCCCTGCCTCAACAGCTTTGGAGAGTTGGCCATGCAGCCTATAGCCTCATAATGATCCTTAGATCCTCCCATCCATCATCTTCATGTCTGCTAACTCAATATGAAACTCCTTTCTGAGAGTTTCTCTGTCTCCACACCTCCCCAACCTACCTTCCACTTTTGCCAAATGAACTTCTTCAAAGTGTATCTTTGACTGTGTCTGTCATTTGCCCCAAGATGTTCTCCTTTTGGCTTTGATATAACTCCTAGTTCTGGCAGCTAGCATGCACCATGCTCCAACCCAGTTGCTCTCCACCTCCATCATTCCACTACACAGTCCCCAAACAATTTGACATTCAGTGGAGGTACACATTCAGGGAAGGAAGCCAAATTTTGAAAAAACAAAGCAGGAAACTTTAGCATAAGTGGTGGAAGGGATTGAAAAAAGACTTAGTAAGTGCAGCTGTCAATGTACTTTTCCATTTGGATTGATTAATCTTTGAGCAAATGTTCAATGGGACATTGTTAGTAATTGCAAAAAAAGATGTTACCCTAAATATACATCACTTTGGAAATGGACAATAAATGGTGGTCTATTCAGACAATGAATTTCTACAGGACTGCTAAAATGAGGGAAAGAAACTGTACAATGTACAATAATATAGATCATTTTCAGAAGCCTGTTTTTAGCAAAAACAGGAAGCAAGTTGCACAAGGTCATAGAAAGTTTAAGATAATTTGTATTTCATTTAAGAACATATAAGATACTATCAAGTGTTGATTTTGTTGTTTTAGATATTGCCATATATAATAAAATAAAAGCACCCACATAGAAGTGAGACTCCGTCAGCTAACAGGCACTTCTGGAGAGAAAGTGGAATGTAGAAAGGCACTGGAAGGACACTGGTGATTATTTTCATGTTTGATTACTCATGTATGTTGCTGGCACTAGTTTTACATCTATTGTTCTCTGTGCTTTTATGTACACCTGAAATATTTCATAATGAAAAATGTTTTTTGTTATTAAAAATAGTTTTCTTTTAAAACCCTTATGAGGAGATTACAACAGTTACAGGTCTGTAGACTTGTGCCAATGTTAAAAATATTCTGAGATGCCCTATCAATTTTAGAAAGCCTGCTGTGATTCTCTAGAAGCATGCATTATCATGTTTTTCTATTCATTGAGTTTCAATATAAAATACCAGGTAACTAGATACTTAGAAGGGTATAACCTCTCAAGTATGAAAGTAGATAAAATTGTAGAGGTGGGGTAGAAGTGGGTCAGTATTTTCTATTTGAACTTGAAGGATGTTTCTATACTCCTCCAACAATTTCTTCCACCATACCTCCCATATCCATCAGATATGAATAGGCCAACAAAGGCATGTGATTGCTTCTCCAACTTCAAATGAGATGAAAATATGAAGAAGATATAGATGCAATATCTGCTGAAAGAGCCATGATAGCCCCATTTAAATAAAAATGAAATTAAAGAAAATGTTCAGGTATGGTATAAAGAAGAGAGGTTTTGCCAGAAGTATCCAACTATATGCATGACTTGTACTAATCATTATAAGTTTTCTCAGCATCAATTTTCTCACTTGTAAAATTTCAATATTAAGCACAAGCAAAAACATCTGTGACTTCATTATATACTACTATCTGATTTTTTAAAGATCAGTTTACCCTAAATGTCTAAGAGATCCCAACATAAGAAAAGATTCCCACAAAAACTCATTGTCATTTTCCAAATTGCTGAGTTCATCTCCAAATTATTTAGCAAGCAAGATTAGCAAAGATTCACTTTTAAATTTCTAAAAAAAAATTTTAAAAATTTTAGGAAAACTTTCCAAAAAAATATATAGCAGTATTATTTCTGTTGATGGCTCCCTTTTTTCATTTTTTAAAGTAAGATTATTGAAGACCTTTAGTGCCCTAGCTTTAAAAAATTTTGAGTTATATAATAAAAATGGATGGTAAATGAGAAACAAATGCTATAAGCCTTGAGGTTGTGCAAAGCAATATCTTGGGTACTGAGCTTTGGGGGTTAGACAGAGGGTAACGGATATTTACTCTCTGTAAAGGAAGAGAGCAGGCCCTAAGGCATTTTAGGTCAAGTGAGAAAAGACAAATAGATACATGAAATTCAGAGCCACTGGTGCCCAGGGCACCATGTACTCTCACATAGACCAAACCCCGTGCATGACTGGTGGGACAGCTCTCATGGGCCATGGCAGAGAAAGTGAAACTGTTAGCTTCTGAGGGATCCTGGGTACAATGCTAGGTACAAATATGAGAAATACACAATGCCCCTCATCATAAAACTCCCAGCTCAGCAGAGAGGATAGTCAACAATGTATTTGGAGCAGATAAGGAAGAAGTTGTGAGCACAGAGACAAAGGCAAAGGAAAGAACTTAGTCCAGCTGAGAACATGAGTCATACACCTTTGACTTAGTCCAGCTGAGAACATGAGTCATACACCTTTGACTAGTTTCAATATTCTGTCCCCATGAGTTACATGTAAAGATCTTACGACCTTCTAAGACATACTTGTGCAGCATACAAGTCATTTTATTTCTTTAAAATAATACACATTTGTGTTTCTCCACTTATAGAAGCAGTGCATCGTTATTTACTTAACCAATTTGGTATCACTAAATGTGTTGGTGTTTTCAGTATTTACTACCATAAATAATATGAAATATGAGATGAACAACCTGAGGTTTTAAGTCTGTATCATTTAACCTTTATGCTTGTCTCCAGAGATAAAATTTGGAGAAATGCAATTGTTGAGCAAAAGAAAAATATACATAAAAACAACTTATTTTTAACTTATTTCCAAATTATTCCCCCATAAAAGTTGTTGCAATTGGTCCTCCTATTCCCAAGAGGGCCAGACCTGTGTCTTCAGCTTCCTGGATACTTTTAGCCACACTGTGACACTGAATCTAAAAGGTGGTGCCACATCTTCGTAGACAGCATACAGAAGGTCCTGAAAACTGGTTAGAAGACAGATATTTTTATCTTGCTCTGAAGACATACACTACTATACTGAGAAGTTAAGCCATTTGTGGAAATGCTAGAGTGGAAGCAATCAGGGATAAATTTGCTCACAATTGTCTGTTCTATGTCAGTGTTTTCATTGTGCAAACAACAGATATGACTTCTTCGAGCTACATATTAAAATTGGGGGATTTAGCATGAAATTCTAGATTTTTTACTACTCTAGAGAAAACTGAGATATGTGGAAATAGTATGCCCACAGGTACAAGCAATAGAGCTAAGAAATGCTGCCATATGGAGAAAGCAGTTTCCTCCAGGTGAATACATACATATTCTACCTGCGTGGTTTCACAGGATACCTGCCAGGCTCTTATCTGCAGTTTACTTGAAACTCCATCCTAAATAATGTTTCTTCACTAGAAGAATAGTAGAATTCTGTTGAAGCAGAATTAGAACACAGGCTTAGACATACCTAAGATCAAACCACAACCCATGAAATCCATCAGCAACTATAAGGTAGATTTGGGTTCATACATCCTATTCAGTTGTACACTATACAGATATTTGTCATGTGGTTGCATAAATATATAATTTATATAATTCATGTATGAAATATGCATAGCCACAAATGTAATTGCTGATCTATTATGAAATATATGCAACAATGGACTTCCAACAAAAAATATTAGAATTTGGTTCACGCATACTTTGTAATTTAATTCAAACTCAAACTGCATAAGCTTACTTGGAAAAATAATAGCCAATTAAAAAATTTAAATATCTAGCCCCTGATCTGAAGACAGAATTATACTCATTTCATTAAGTTCAAAAGTGTAATTGGACATATATCTGTGCAAGGTGTCAGAATTCTGCAGGCAGTTAGTTATGCAAGACCATTTGGGAATTAAAGTCAATGAAATAGGTGTTCTGAAGTCTTTTCAATGGCAACATAAATACAATCACACAGAGTAAAGATGGCAAAACCCTCAGGAGGAAGCAGAACAAATGATAGGAGTCTAAGAGCATACCTTTGTGAGAAGAAATGGGTCTGAGGTTTTATTTGAGTTAATCTTAGTTAAACTTATCAAGAGGATTTACACTAAGGTTTGCAAGTAACACAGAATTCTTTTAAAAGTACAAGGCAAGGGTCTTAAGATGTCCTGTATAAAGTGATTCATATGACAAGTAAGAAAAAGAATGTTATATAGATTTGTTTTATTTCAGTGACTTTTAGATAAAAAATAAATGCCTTCTGCACCAAGGCAGCTTATTACCCTTGAACATGCATATATGGTAGCAGTAGCTTAGATGAATGAGGAGTTTAGTATGTGCCTTATTTGGGTAACTTAGAACATCAGAGTGTTTACAATGCCAGTTTTTTAGGTCTTAATATCAAGAGTTCTAGATCTTTATTTTTTATCTCTTAGTTATTTATCAAGAATTTCAAACATATGCAAAAATTAAGTAGTCTCAGGAAACAGCATATACTCCTTACCCAGCCTCAACAACCATCAGATAGTAGCCAAGCCTGCCATGTCCCAGCCCCAAATCCCAGAGAACATAAAATTTCATCCATATGTATTTCACTATATATCTCTAAAAGGTAAGAACTCTTTTTAAAAAAGTATAAAACCACACTGCCATTTTCACTCCTGAAAAAAGAAAATAACTCTTCAATATTATGAAATATCCTACTAGTGTTCAAACT
>PVHY01007803.1:0-65220 GCA_004024945.1 Uropsilus gracilis | reverse complement strand
CTCCTCCTCCCTCCATATTCCCCCTCTGTATCCCCCTTCCTCCTCCCTCCATATCTCCCCTCTGTATCCCCCCTTCAGTCACTCCTCCCATTTTTCTGCAAATTGTTGTTTGGTTAAGTTGATGTTTAGTTGTTGGTTGTTTGGCCTGTTGTTCTCTTCCGATATATGGTAAGTGTGTGTGTGGTTTTTTTTGTTGTTGTTGTTTTATTTTTTGTTTTTTTCACCCCGGGGCTTTCCCACTTCACTAACATTTGTTAACTATCCTGATCTTTTGTGCTCTTCACCTCCCCCGCCTTCTTCCCCCTCCTCCTCTCGCTCCATGGTTCAGTCCCATTGGTTGTTTTCATTTTTTTCTTATTTGTTTGATTTTTCCCTATATCCCTCATATAAGTGAGACCATCCTGTACTTCTGTTTTTCTTTTTGACTTATTTCTGCTAATATGAGTCTTTCTAGTTCCATCCAGGTTGCTGCAAATGACATGTGTTTGTCCTCCTTGATGGATGTGTAGTATTCCATCGTGTATATGTATCACATTTTTTTTTAGTCAATCATGGACAAATTGATTAATTTGCTTGTTTCTCATCCTTAAAATGCACAGACTAAGAATAATTTATAAAGTAACTGAGGGTTAGATATGTTAGATATTAGTTATTAAACAGTGCCTGGCTATCAAAAGCACTAAGATAGCGATTACTATCATTTACTTTTCAAAGTCTTATACTAATAAGCTCCATAGCTAATGAAACCTTCAGGACAAATTTTAACAAAATGGACAAATATTCTGGTTAAAAAAAAAAAGATAGGTTGGAAGATGATGTTACCTTTAGCAATGTTTCCAGGATATAACGCTGTAGCTCAGCATCATGAATTCGGATAGAACCACCTCCAATCTCATTGCCATTTAAAACCAAGTCATAGTGTTGGCTGCGGACCTAGAAGATTCAGAGACCTTGTATTAGGACATTTTCTGGCTTTCTTTTCTATAAATTAAAAACACTATAGCTACTAAAGGGATAAAGTATTGACACTGGCTCAAACTCAACAGTTTTGTCCGGGACTTCCAAGAACTGGGTCAGACTATAAACTCTGAAGTCTGTTTCCACATTTTCTTTTTATTTGCAAGTATAGCTATGGTACCTTTTCAGGCTCAGTGTACAGGAGGTGAATGTCACTGCTATGGGGAGCAGTAAATGGGTGGTGGGCTGACTCTAGTTCTCCAGAATTCTCTTCCTTAGGAAGAAAAAGTGGGAAATCCACCACCCAAAGGAAAGAGAACAGAGTTGGATCACGGAGAACCACTCCTCTTGCTTCCAAAAGATCAGCACATTCCAGTCGTAATTTTCCCAACAAAGAACACTGCAAACAAAAGATGAAAATTTTAATTAACTGCTATAATGGAATTGGCAGCAAATAACACAATCTAAATTCTCTGAGAAAGGGTTAGCCAACTAGTAGAGGAAACATGATTAGCCACTTAGAAGGCAAAGATGTAAGGATGCTCTGAGTGCAAAATGATTAGGAACAATGGTCAGACTCAGCTAACCGGTGAGCATATGAAAATAGTGACTGGGAATACAAGAATTGGAACTTGATAGACCTATGTATATATCTCATGGCTAACTTCTCTGTCACTTTTTCCATAATAAGATGGGAATAAAAATATCTATTCCATGACAATTGTGAAGATTGAGGTAAGATATGCAAGATACAATATAAATGACACTATTAGAATTATTTCCTAATCTTCAAAGACTGCTCTTCAAAGACTATGGTGGGGATTTGATGAATGCCTGATACTTGGTTAACATTCAGTAGACGTGGCTATTATTTGACCAATAGTGTGGCTTAGAGATTAATTCAAGAGAGTGAGTTTTGGAACCAGTCCTTATGCGATAGAAAACTGGCTCTTCTACTTCCAACTTATGAGAATCAAATAAAAATTTAACTTCTGGGCCTCAGTTTTCTTCTTTTAAAAATGTTAACAGCATCAGTATGTCTCTCAATTGGGTTGGCATGAGGATTAAATGAGTTAATATACACAAAGCACTCAGAACAGTGCTGGCAGATAGATGTGTTAAGATAATGTGTTAAGTATGACACACAGGGCTCCTATGGAAAGAGAGAACAGAGAAATATGCTTCGAGACATACATAGTAGTGTTAGTCTGGGGTCTATCTTTTTCCCTCCACAGTTTTATAAGATTATCAATAACATATATTAACATGTCTTTACTAGCTAGCTGTCAAAAGATGGGTGGGAGGATACACTTAAGTGGTGAGATAAAAAATTCAGATTAAACCTTTATGTATAAACAAATTTAGAGCTCTTTTAAATGTATGGAATTATTAGTTTAACAGAGACATTAAATTAATTCTGAATGAACATAAACTATTTTTGTGATATAAAAAAAGGCCTTATGAAAGAGCTCTATAAATATATACAAACTAATATATACTGAAGTATATATACAAAACACATACTTCAGACATTCAAAAAATGAGCCAACAGTTTATCAAAAAAATATATATATATTATAATGAGTTTTCAACAACCTTTTGATGGCTGTGGCCTATCTTACACTTAAATTTTCACATAGGGAACTCTCATTGCATAATGTTCAAAATGTTAAGATTAGTTCTCATAAGTCTGGTTTCTAGGTTCTTTCAAGGAAGTCCTGGTAAGAATTAGGATACCTTACTGAGAAAGAGCACTAGCAGTTTTGGTGTATACAAGGGGAAAGTTGAAAGCCAAATGAATTTGCAACAAGATATTTACAAAATACAAAACTCCAAGTTATTTATTTTTTATTTACTTTTGAGGCTAGGTTTTGCATGTTGCCCAGGGAGCCGCAGACTCATGTTGCCTGGGGTACCATGGACTCAAGTGATCCCCAGCCTCAGCCTCCCAGGTAGCTGTGATTACAGGTGTGCCCCACCATACCAGCTACTTTTTAGAACTAGGTCTCGCTATGTTGTCCTGGGTGGGTCTTGAACTCGCGGACTCAAGCAATTCCCAGTTCTGGCCTCCCTCCATAGGCTGGGATTAAAGGCATGAGCCACCGCGCCTGGCCTACTCCAAGTTATTTTTAAGAAAAAAAGAATTCATTGCATTGGGAATAGAATTTCTAATTTGTAATTAAATAACTTTCTTTAAGCCAGGTGTGGTGGTGCATGCCTGTTGTCCAAGCTTTGGGAGGCAAGAGGTTGGGATTCCTTGAGTTTGCAGGTTTGAGACTACCCAGAGTAACATAGCGAGACCTGGTCTCGAAAAATCAGCTTGGTGCCGTGGCGGATGCCTGTAATCCCAGCTACCTGGGAGACTGAGGCTGGGGATCTCTTGAGTCCCCGGCACCCCAGACAATCTGAGTCTGTGGTACCTGGGCAACATAGTGAGACCCAGTCTCCAAAAAACAAACAAACAAAAAACCCAGGAAACTTTCTTTACTATTACAGGAGAAGAGAAAGAGAAGAGGTTACATTTAGCTTTGAAGCTAAACTCTGAAACTTTTCCTTTGGAGGAAATAATGATAAATAGAGTATATATACAAATTAGAATAATGAACCTGGTAAGCACTGACCAGTCACTATTACTATAAGAACACCAGATTATGCTGTAGTGCATAAAGGGATTTATATCATGTTTGACCTTTGGAATAGTATGTTTTCCATATTCATAAATGACTTTGATTCCACACTTTGGTATATTTTACTATTATCTCTAAAGCTGAATCTAGTCTTTCATACATTCCTCAAGAAATGGTGATTAAATTGGTATGTGGCAACACATACTATCTGACACCTGCTATTCTTGAGCAAAAAGAACCTTGACCACAAGGGGATGGCTATCCACAGTCCACCAGCAGTCTGATCTCCATCCACAGTTACAGAAATGCATTATAACAGCCTGGGACTATCAAATTTTCTTAATCTGCAAGATCTTGATAATTATTTTTCTTATGGTTGTAAAACATACACCAACAGTCCTCTACCTATGTGGTTTTTTGACCCAGAACGAAACTGACAGTCAATTTGTGCCCTGTAGAGTATGTGCTGTGCACAGTGGAGAAGAGAGGCATCAAACCAGCATCAAGAGCACAGACACATGGAAGTGATGTTTCTTACTGCTTTCTTGTGCTCTCCAGCAGTTAACAGGATCACATCTTCTTCTTGAATCTCCATTAGTCTGATTAGTTCCAATTTCTGTTCATCCATTATGAACTTAACAATTGGAGAATTCCAATTTCTATTTGCTTTCAGGAATACAGGTAAGACTTCCTATAATAAAGAAAGACTCACATTTTTTAAAAATGTGGAGTTGATTGATTTTTCCCATGGTACAAAAGTTTTCTATTCCTTCCCTCAGACCTTCAAAATAATACTAAATGAATAAAATTATATGAAAGAAATAAAAGAAGTAATTTCACAATAATGAAAAAAGAAGAAACTAAAAGGTGGGGAGGTGTATCAGCAGGTAAGATATTTCTATAAATTTTTGGCAAGTTTTAAGTGCATGGAATAGGAATGGTGAAAGAAACAAAAGGCAGGAAGCTCTAGCTTAAGAGAATAATGGTACAGTGTATATAAAATTCTGTATTTTCCTTTCTTACAAACTATTATATGAACATTTTCCCCACATTACAAACTTTAGGAGACATAGTTTTAAAAAGGAAGCTTAAAATTAATCCTTTTTTTACCTAATCTATTTCATCATCTCCATATGGTTTCATTTTATTCTTGTTATAAATGATACTTCTATGTTATAAATTATACTTGTAGGGGGAATCCTTTCTTCAAAGCATTTTGTAGATTACTGTCTCAAATAGCATAACAATTTTTAAAATTATTGATTTTACAGTAGTCAAGACAATTCGTACTTCCACTGACAACTGTAAGAAAATCCATTTCCTATTCCTGTTCTTCCCATTTATTCTACCATTCATAAAAATGCCTGTCAAACATATATCTACAATTTTAAGAAGGTTATGGCATGCTTTCAGTAAAAGCATGAGAACATGGGGCTCTATTTGTTTTCCTTTCACATTCATATTAATGGCAGATTCAACTGCCTGAGTTGAAGTCTTACAATAGCACCTAAAGATAAAATTAACTAAAACAAAACAAAACAAAACAAAACAAAACACCACTAGAATGATTTGAAATAACAAGACCCTCCAAACAATAACACAAGAGTTCAAGCAATTATTAGAAATATGGAATCTCTTTTTAATTTTAACTACTTTTATTATTGTGCTTAAAGTGGCTTACAACACTGTTATCTTTTAAGAGTATAGAAACACATCTCTTCAAATTTATGTTGCCATACTATATCTATCACCAAAAGCACCAACTGGAAAAAAAGATTTCTAAACTAAAGAGAAAAAAGCTGTTCTATTTAACTTCTTACCTGATTTAAATGGTCAGCTGCAAATTTTGTAATGAATTCAATATCTTTTCTTCTTAAGTATTTCTGATGAATGAAAACAAAAGGAACTTAGTCAATATGACAGTTTCCTAATTATGTTAATGATATTAAATAGGGTACAAATATATTTTGTATCTTTCACAATGAGTTCAATCTTTTAAAATACTAGTCATTCAAAATTAGTAATGCCTCTTATTACTGTCAAAGAAGGTATACTAAGTACAGAAATAAGCTTGTCCTAGTAGAAGCAATGCTTGCCAGTCCAAGTATTTTCCTTCCTCACCCATTTCCCTTCCTTTTTTGATTTTCATACCTTCATCTCCTTTTGCTTCCTCTATTATTAACACATTTGAGATCAGAGCCCTTGGCAGACCAAGAACCAACATGTTTAAGAGGGACTACGTTGGAACTGATAAGGGGCTGAGTACTTTTGAACAGAGACTGGAGACAGAATACTGAACACTGTAATTTTCACAAATGAAAACTACTCCAAATGAAGTATGGGAGCAACATTTAAAAGGGAAAAAAAAAGCCCTATATCTGAGTATTAACTTGTATTTATATAATTTTCTAGTTATATATAACTTTAGGAACACTGTTAGACTTTATATAAAAATACAAATAAAAAGCATTTTTATTTAAAGAGAATTGTTCTTTCTGAAGCTTACATGTGCCAGTATTAAACATATTTATATCCCAAATATACATTACAGAGAAAATACAGAGTTGTGTTTCACTTACTGTTCCATCAGGGATACATATGGCTTTGACGCTTCCTTGTGGTTTACTAAGTGCATTTTGAATAAATTCAATCTTTGTGTTTCTGAATACATCACTGATATCTACAATCTGGAAAATGGGTAACAAAGAAAGCTAACTACATGTTGAAGTAATTTTTATCTCAAAACATTTTACCAACAACACTGTAAATATATATATAGCTCTTGGTAAATTAACATTAAGAGTACATTCACGCACTGTTTGGCATGGGATGGACACTACAACCAGTGTTACTATACTAATGTATTATTAATATTAGTTAAATTCACCCTGACAACTGAGCATGCAGTGGGCACTCTTATTATTTCCAACTAACATATGAAGAAACCAAGACAGAGAAGGAAGTAACTTGTCCAAGATGACATAGTTATGGAGTAGCAGATCCAGAATTTAACCTAAGTACTCTGACTTCAGAAACACTATTCATATTACAAAAGTAAAAAATAACGTTGAAGTTGGCAGTGCTAAGTAAGAAGTTATCATTTTTGTGTATTATATTTTGTGAATCTAAGAATTGAGCACCATTACTAGACCAGCAGAATTCAACTTCTAAGAAATCTGTATTGTGAACTGAGACACAGAAATGTTACTAGCATTCCAAAACAGCTTTTATAAATCTATCCTTATTGAAAATATGTATAGATTTAAAAAATTTGAATAAACATTATATGTTGGAGCTCTTTATATATCAGGGAAAAAGAACAAGTAGTTACTCCTTTACATCAAATTTTATTGGTTCATGATACTATATAATCTGGGGAGTACATTACATCTCAACATGAGCACATATTTCCTTTTCCTTCCACCAAAGCTCTAGTGCTGTATATTATCACATTATCCCTTCCCTCCCCCTGTTATATGCACCATACTTTTGAGAGTCTAGAGTTATTTTTGCTGTATTTTGTCAGTTTGTTTTTTTTCTCATTATTTATATTCCACAACCGAGTCTAACCATCTGGTATCTGACTTATTTCACTTAGCATAATCACTTCAAGATCCAGTCATATTATTCCTAAAGATACTGTTCCATCTTTTTTAACAGCTGAGTAATAAAGAATAAATAACTCTTACTCATTTGCCTCCAAGTGTCATTTTGGCTTAAGAAAAACTGAAAAGGAAAGAATAGTTATTTTCTTCCCTCTTCCAAGATACCACTCATGTCTGTATAATTAGTAAGTTGTCAGTAATAAAAACTGTTCTTGGTACATAGTAGATAGAAAAAATGTACTGGAATGCAAGCATGCTATTATTTTCTCTTGCAATATCTTGGTAACAAAAACAAAAATGATATAATATTCCCAACTTTAATCATAGCTTGTATTTTTGATATAAGGTAGTTATAAATATATGAAGAATATTCTTAAGGATAGAGAAAGCAGTTGTAAGTTTTGAATTGGTTTAAAAGGCTAATTGAACTATTTGGAAGCAGAGTCCTGGAAAAATGGAGAGAAGTACCTTCATTCCAAAACGAGTGTCAGGTTTATCAGTTCCATAGCTAGCCAGGGCCTCAGGAAAAGTCATACATGGAAAAGGAACTACCACAGGGTTTTTGTCACTGGGCCAAGAATACTGGAGCAAACCCTCAATTAGTCTCTGGATCCCTGTTTGGTCTACAAAAGACATCTCTATATCAATCTGAAACCAAAATAACACATGGAAATGAACAATCACAGTAGTAGTACATACACTCATATTTCTCTGCTTTCAAGTTACTACAGGGTTCTGCACATATCTTCATCTAGTTTATGTTATGCATTATGCTAATGCTTTATGTACATCAACTTGTTTAGTTTCCATGACTATGTCTTGGCTTAAGGCACAGAAAGGTTTAACTTGCCTGTAGATGTGTTAGTAAATACTGAATTTACATTTGACCTCTGGTCTCTCATACTTGAACTATCATACAGAAACCATAACAGCTTTTGTGAAACTGCAGATTAAATATCAATGTACAGAACTGTTGGTTCTTATGGTACAGTGATTTAAGAATTTTATCATATGAATACTAAAACGCTAGGAATCTTCCTTAATTGATGACATACTTCTTATAAAAAGGATACATGAAATGGATCAAAATTAAATAATGCCTTAATTTATGAGATGGATAAAATGTCATAAGAAATATTATATAGTGGGGAATAATTACTGCCCTGTTCTAAGCCAGGCACGGTGGCTCGTGCCTGTAAGCTTCAGCCTATGAAGTGGCCGGGGCTAGGGATCGCGGTTCGAGTCCCGCTCGGGAAAACACAGTGAGACCTAGTCCCAAAAAATAGCTGGACATGGTGGTGTGCGCCTGTAATCCCAGCTACCTGGGAAGCTGAGGCTGGGGATTGTTTGAGTCTGTGGTACCCCGGGCAACATGAGCCTGCGGTTCCATGGGCAAAAATAACGAGACCTAGTCTCCAAAAAAAAGAAAGAAAAAAAAAATTACTGCCCTGTTCTTGAAATACCTGGTTATAGGAAGCCTTAATTCGTAAGAGACATGAATATAAAGGAGTACCTGAGTAAACTCAGGTTGTCTGTCTGGTCTCGAACCTTCATCCCGGTAACATCGGGCAACCTGAAAATATCTGTAATTGAAAAACAGTGCTAATTGAGCTATATATTTAGGAAGCACACATACTTTTTTCCAAAAATTCATGGCCTGGTAGGCTACAAAACAGATAAATAATGATGCCGAAAGAACATAAGAAATTTTTTAATACTTTATGATGCTCTAATCAGATATAGAACTGACCCAGGAGAAGTTAACTTTTCTATGTAATTACTTTAATAATACATAATAGCAAACACAAACACACTAACTTCATCTTTGGATATTTATATATATATATCACACTGCATGCATGCAAAACTGTTCATACTTCTTTGTATATTCTCTTTTGCTTTAGTCAAATTGAAACACTATTGCTCCATGAATATACTTGAACTTCCTCTGTTATGCCATGCCAACTCTCACCTTCATTGGCAGAAAAGCCTCAATCACAAAATTTTCTATAATATTTTTGCAATGTAATTTTAGACCTTTTCTTATGTGCAATTCTTATAAAGCAAAACAATCTTTTTGCATATGGTGGTGATCCAGTAAGTCTTTATTAAATGATGAATACCCATTTTTAGGGTATTTTAAAAGTATTTTCCAAACTCTTGTGTATTTCCTTGTCTTCTTTTTAAAATATCAGACAACTTTATGTTTCCTTTTTCCTTTTTCTCTTTTCCTTTCATGACCACTACTTGCATGGAGAAAGCTCACCTGTCAAAACCTCCAACCATCAAAAGCTGCTTAAACTGTTGAGGACTCTGAGGGAGAGAATAGAACTTGCCAGGCTCCCTGGATGGTATTACAAATTCTTTTGCACCCTTTAATGAGAGAAATGGAAACCAGAGATAATTTTATTTCACTTTTTTTTTTTTTTTTTGAGACTAGGTCTCGCTATTTTTGCCCATGGAACCGCAGGCTCATGTTGCCTGGGGTATGATGGACTCAAGTAATCCCCAGCCTCAGCTTCCCAGGTAGCTGGGATTACAGGAGCGCGCCACCATGCCCAGCTATATTTTTGGGAACTAGGTCTCACTGTGTTGCCCCGAGCAGAACTCGAACCGTGATCCCTAGCCCCGGCCGCTTCATAGGCTGAAGCTTACAGGCACAAGCCACCATGCCCGGCAGAGATAATTAAAAAAAACACAAGAAAAACCCAAAAAACAAAAACAAACTGACATTCAGTTCATTAATGAAATTAACAAAGAGCAAAGTTCTCATGAAACAGAGATCATTTCCTGATCATTTTTAGTGCCTCTAAAACACATATAAAGTAGACTTTAAGTAGTGTTTACTTACTGTAGCTGTTAAGGATACACATATTGAAATGAATTTCCAATTTGATACTAGCTAAAAGAATTTTGTGCAACAAATCCTATCCTAATTCATCATTCATGTAGAATAAAAGAGTTTTGATCCAAATACTCATATAAATATTTCTGATCCAAAATACTGATTGATCCAAATTTTTTTCTCAAAGCTTAAGAAAACCCAATTCATCAGATCATGCTAAGGTAATAAAATGAAAATGGACCAGGTGAATATAAAAGCAAAGCGGTCAAGTTTCATAACCAATAGCACACTATTAGGGTGACTTAAAGAATAGACATACCCCTGGAGTCCTCTTAAATAATGTTGGTGTTTCTATATCCACAAACCCTAAAAAGAGAGAATTTGATAGGAATTTGTCAAATATAATGTCTACAGCACAAACCAAGAAGTCTGAGGCTACCTTTAATAATGAATTTTGACTGAAATTAGTTAGCAGGTCTACTGATGTTGGTTTCTACCAATCTAAGAAAGAAGCTGAAGATTTTCATAAATCTCATTCTATTCATAAAGCTGATATTTTGGTTATGAAATAATTCTATTTGATGGAGTTTAGTCTCTCAAATTATTCTGATTTCCTACATAGTCTGCTAGTGTAGCAAAAATAGCACAAATAAAGTAGAAAATATATAAGGAATAATTTAAGTGTCGAGTTTAAATTACATGGTACCAAGAAATGACACATTATCTTAAAGAATTAAGATCTTATAGATAAGAACCACAGAGCTGCCCTACCTTTAATAGCGACAGTAAATACAATGTAATAGGCACTATCCATCTTTAAAAGGTTCTGTTTGCTTTTTGTTTTTTTTAGAGACCAGGTCTCGCTATTTTTGCCCGTGGAACTGCAGGCTCGCGTTGCCTGGGGAACCACAGACTCCCACTGCCCGGAGTACCCCAGACTCGAGATCCCCAGTTTCAGCCTCCCAGGTAGCTGCGAGGCATGCACCACCATGCCCAACTATTTTTTTTGAGACTAGGTCTTGCTATGTTGCCCCGGGAGGGTCTCGAACCTGCGGGCTTAAGCGATTCCCAGTCTCAGCCTCCTACCCTAGGCTGGGATTAAAGGCATGCGCCCCTGGGCCCGGGTTTAAAAGACTCTATTTGTGACCCAGTAGGGAACAAGATACTAAATTATGCTCCAGTTTCATGCTCCATGAAACACCTAGTAAAAAGCCGGGCACGGTGGCTTGTGCCTGTAAGCTTGAGCCTATGAAGCGGCCGGGGCTAGGGATAGCGGTTCGAGTCCCTCCTGGGGCCCGTAGCAAGACCTAGTTCCAAAAAAATAGCTGGGCGTGGTGGCGTGTGCCTGTAATCCCAGCTACCTGGGAAGCTGAGGCTGGGGATTGCTTGAGTCTTTGGTACCCCGGGCAATGCGAGCCTGCAGTTCCACGGGCAAAAATTGCGAGACCTAGTCTCAAAATAAATAAATAAATAATAAACAAACAAACAAACAAACAAATAAACAAAACATCTAGTAAAAACATTAACTGTATTTCAAAAACTGCTTTATATCCAGATATCTGATAATACCTGACCCAATAATGGTAAGAAAAGGATACAATAAAACTTATGAATAAAACAGAATACTGAAGCATTTCCCTTACCATGCAGATTACAGAGATATTCCCGCATTTTCATAACCATCTGGGACCTCAGTCGCAAATTATACTGCATCTGGAAACTTCGTAAGTCTAAGTAGCGATACTGCAAGCGAAGAGCCTCTGTTTTCTGAACAAATTTGAAGATTTTTATGTTTAACTATTTTTCAAATATTTAAAAAAATACTATCTTTAAATACAGAGTTCTAATTTTCTAAAACTTCAGCATTATCTTCAGCGTTCACCAGTTTGTATATAAACTGACATACTTAACGCCTATCACTTCTAAGTTTGTCACTAGTACAGTTTTAACTATTCTTTTTTTATTTCTAAAAATTTTTTTTGAGACTGTCTCGCTGTTTTTGCCTGTTGAACCACAGGCTTACATTGCCAGGGGTACCATGGACTCAAGCAATCCCCAGCCTCAGTTTCCCAGGTGGCTGGGATTACAGGCGCGCGCCACCACGCCTAGCTATTTTTTTGGAACCAGGTCTCGCTACGTTGCCCCGAACGGGACTTGAACTGCGATACCAGGTCCCTGCTGCGGCTTCCTAGGCTGCCGTTTACAGGCACACGCCACCGTGCCCGGCTATTCATTATTATTAACATGACCTTTCACTAACTGAAACTTACCTATGTATTTGTCTATTCTGTTAAACATACAGTTGAGTCTAAAAAAAAAACATTTAAAGTTTTCAAAGATCTTTAAAAACAATACACCAGAGTATTTTATTACTACTTTATTACCTGACTACAGGTGTATGTAAGAAATGCAAAGGAGTGGCAGAGAGAAACACCATAACTATACTAATAGGAACCCAGTGAGGTCTGTTTATTCTCAAGGCTGTAATCCCTGCATCTCTCCTTGTGCTTCACAGACATCTTAAAAAAAGTCCTTACCCAATAACAGTTGATTTCTTTGATAATTTAATTATTTGCTAATATAAATAGAAATTGAATATCTATAACTTCTTTTTCTAAAAGCTTTGTAGCACGATTACTGCATATTTTCTTTCCTTTTCACAATGAGGTCAATTGAAATTTAACTGCTTTTTCTAACCAAAAGATTATTAGGAACTTAAAAGATAATGTGATTATGTAATGGACTTAAACATCCCTTGATAGCTCTATTTACAAATACAGGTCTTTAAGTGTAGATAACTGTATGAAAGTTGAAAATTATCTGTATGTACTTACCCAGTGCTCCAACACCTCCTCAAATTTTGGCAAAGAACATTCTACAATTTAGTTATCCTATTCATATGGTTGCAAAGTCAAGCAAACATTTTATCACATGTAGAGGCCCAAACTTAATAGATGTAGAATCTCTTATGCCATCTGGCTATTTGCAAGCAAGACACAGATCTCCCTCCAAAATGTGAAACAATATAATCAAAACATTTCAACAACAACACCCCAAGTCTTAAAGAACCATGTTCTAAATTGTCTGAAAAAACAATCTAGGAGTTTAGAACTGTAAGAGTTTACTGAACTATTGCAAAGAAATTATAGAGCTAACAGAATAATTCATGGAAGTTCTATAGAAAATGCATATCTTTAGAGAAGTTCAATTCTTATTAAAAACTCTAAAAATATCTTATAATTCATCAACATATTCTAGATATTCTATTTTATTAATAAGAGGATGGTACCTTCACAAAGTCCTTAATTTCAAAGGGCAGCTTCTTGCAGGAATTCAGAAGCTGAGCTCTTTTCACTTTGATTTCAATCTCACCTGTAGGCATTTTCTTATAGAGAAAAAAGACCAGTTTAAATATTGTTCATCAAAACATGTAGACCAGAAGTTTGTAGAACACATGCACTTGTTTATGTATGTAAAATATATAAAATATATTTTAATATAAAAATAAAGGTCTATTCATGATTTGAACATTCTTATGCCTTGTGGTTAATGCATTTGTTAACAAATGTGCTAATGTTCAGTAGGTGCTTAGTCTCTATGGTCTGAATAGGTAGATTCACAGTGGATATGTATAATTGATGACATTTACATAGTTTCTAAGTTACTAACTGGATTCTCTTGTCCTGGAGGTCGAGATATGACTGTCCCAGACACTTGTACCACCGATTCCAGTGGGGCTTCACATAAAATCTTCTTGACAGCTGACTGCAGAATAAGAGGAGAAAACAGTTTCTAGAAACAAATGAATTTACAGGACTCTATAGTAACTTTATGGTTTAGAAAAATATTGACACTGGTAGCTTAATTGTTATAAATAATGGGGCTTCCCTTAGTGAAGGAGTGTGGTAAAGTGCATTCCCATTTTGGCTCTATATAGCAAGTATAATGATGAGCTAAGAGTTTAAAAAAATTTTTTTTAAGCAAAATAAGAAGAATGGCTCAATACAAACAAGTCTCACATACTTTAAGTGCAACCACCTCCAGTGTTAGTCTTAGGGGTAGTTAAATTTAATAGTAATAATGGAATCCAAATAAAATTTGTTCTCCTGAGTTAGCTATGATAATTCCTGGATTCAGATCTGAAATATAAATCATGGTATTATGGCTCCTTACATTAAAAATTAATGCTGAGTAAATCACTATTTTCTTAAGTATCAAGTATCTGCATAAATATCCACAATAAAAACCAATGCTGCTAAATAAGCATTACAAGTTCTTTCTATTTTAATGATAATCCTGCAGCCCCACAGTTTTCACTCCATAAGTACCCAATGTTATCAGATATGTTTGTTTGTCCAAGATAGTCCTTCATAACACACACACAATACATACACACTTTTTTATAAAGATGATAGCATTCAACTTGCTGTTCTGTATCTCATTTTTCTCATGTATCCCCATAAAATACATAATACCTTAGAGTTTCCTTCTTCCTCCCTATATCAGTACAAAAAGAGTTTCTTTAATCCTTTTTCCTATGGCTTATACATAAGGATATATATTTATTTTTTATACCAGTCTCTTATTGCACCCCAAATTTTTTTTCTATTAAAATTAATACAGTGGTAAATAACCTTGTATTTATGTCATCTTTCATTGTGTAGGTCTAGCTGTAAGACAACTCATTAGAAATGGGATGAGTGGTTCAAAGCACATTTGCATTTCAAATACTGATTTTGCTATGACTCTTCACAGATCTACTTTCAATTTGTACTCCCTCCGGAATGTACACTTTTTTCCTAACTGTGTTGTCAATCTGTGTCAAAAGTAACAATTCTGTGTAGTTTTAATTTACTAGAGTGAGGTTAAAGATATTTTCATGACTAGACATTATTTATAGTTTCTGTTCTATAAATTTTACGCTTTTCTGGAGTTATGTTTCTGTTGGATTACCAGTCTTTTATTTTTGACTTTATTATTTTTTTTTTTTTGAGACTAGGTCTCGCTATTTTTGCCCGTGGAACCACAGGCTCTCGTTGCCCGGGGTACCACAGACTCAAGCAATCTCCAGCCTCAGCTTCCCAGGTAGCTGGGATTACAGGCGCGCACCACCACGCCCAGCTATTTTTTTTTGGAACTAGGTCTCACTAAGGGCCCCAGGCGGGACTCGAACCACGATCCCTAGCCCCGGCCGCTTCATAGGCTGAAGCTTACAAGCACGAGCCACCGTGCCCGGCCTATTTTTGACTTTTGCTATTAGCCTGCTATCTATGATGTGAGGTGAGTTGCACATATTTTTCTCCAGTTTATCATTTATCTTAAGGTTGCTTATGGTAATTTTAGTTTTCATTAATATTTAACTTCTGAAATTAAAATTTCAAATATGTTAATCTGACATAATCTAGTTTATTTAGCCAGAGCATCAAAGAAACTTTCACACAACAGTAGGACAACTTCTATTACCTCATCCTGGGGAATGACAACTTGAATTAGCCCATGGAAATCTCTTAGGACCAGGAAGATGTTTTGTCTAATTAATGAAGAAAATGGACATATTAGGATAAAATTTGAACCCAAAATTTTAGCAAATAAAACAAATTAAGCAGAAGACATGTAATTTGTCATGTACCTTTTAATATATTATGTGCTCTCATTAGTTACATTTGTTATCTTTGTTATGTAATTGTTCTTTGTAGCTTATTAATGAAAACAGACATTTTTACTTTCAATTTTATTATATAGATATATACTTAGAGATTATATAATATATATTAGATATATGTGCTTACTAATGGTATTTAGATGGCTTACTATTGAAAAAACATTTAAAATTTATACATTTTTATTGTCTTTAATTTTTTAAAACAAATGATACCAAATATGGAAACTTCCCAAATACAGAAAAATCCAAAGATAGTAATTTAGGATATTAAGAAACTTCTTGGGCAGGGTACGGTGACATGTGCCTATAAGCGACAGCTTATGGAGTCGCGGTGGGGTCTGGGGATCATTGTTTGAGTCCCGCTCGGGGCAACACAGTGAGACCTAGCCCCCCAAAATAGCTGGGCATGGTGATGCGTATGTGTAATCCCAGCTACCTGGGAAGCTGAGGCTGGGGATTGCTTGAGTCTGTGGTACGAAGGACAATGTGAGCCTACGGTTCCACAGGCAAAAACAGATGTAATCTCAAAAGAAAAAAAAGAAACCTCTGATTGGTCTTTTCCTAGGAAAAAATGTAAAATTTTCTTTTTTTCTTTGAGACTAGGTCTCAATATGTTGCCCAGGGTCCCACGGACTCAAGCTATCCCGTCTTAGCCTCCCAGGTAGCTGGGATTACAGGCGCGTGCCAACACACCCAGCTATTTTTTTGAGACTAGATCTCGCTATGTAACCCTGGGCAGGTCTCAAACCCACGGACTCAAGGAATTCCTAGTTTCAGCCTCCCTTCATAGGCTGGGATTAAAGGCATGTACCACTGCACCTGGCCTTAAAAAATGTAAAATTTTCTTGAGGTCCAAATACCAGTTTAATATGCTATAATCCATAAAAAGATCCCCAAAATTCCAACATTTTAGAATTCAACCTATATATTTCTTATACTGGTCCTTAGTACTAGGAAGAGGTACAAAAAGACTACTCAAATCTTCAGTTCAGAGGATAATGTCACCAAACTTATGATGTAACATCTATACATGTGGGACATATTCTTTACAAAGGTAAATACAATTTATCCATTTTGTGCCAGACGAATTTTAACGAATCCAGTTTTAAGAATCATTGCTGATGTGTTTAGGTTTTCTACCAGTATTAAGGCTAAAATAAATTTTCATTCTACTGAAGCTTAACAGCTGCCCATTCTCAACTACTTGTCTTAGGAATTCATTAAGCCTGAAGACATTTCAGTTCTTTGACAGGTCTCACTTGTTATTATGTCCTTCAGTAGACAATGCTGATACTTAAGAGTGCCTTCATGTGAATCTTTCAAAATAAGTACAAAACTGAAAATTCAATGAATCTGACAATCCTTTAGGAGTTGCAAAAGCTTTTATTCTTTCGACTGGTTGAAAGTTAAAGATTTGGAGTTGCCGTGGAAAAGAATCACCAAGCAGTCTTTAAACCATCTGCCTCAATTTACCTTCGATACTGAATCCATCCGCACAAAGTAACTTCTTGACCCAAATGAGAAGAACGCAACTCGCCACATGTGTTGGTCCGGGCAACAAAGCTACTGAATTCTTAACAAAAAGAAAAGTAAGATTAAAAGCACATCATTTGCAAACTGCCTAAAAATACCCTCAAATCATATCATGTTTCAGGTCAATCAATGCATGAATTTATAAAGGCAGATGTAATCTGAATCACTGTTAAAATTTCAAATGTGTCAACAGCCAAGTGAAGAACTATTTTAACGCAAATTTTTGCAAGCCAGGATTTTCTCATTTTTACCATTCAGCAGTTGTATTGACCTAAATGACCCTATTCTTAAAACTGAACTTGCCCGACGCGGTGGTGTGCGCCTATAGTCCAAGTCACTGGGAGGCTGAGGCTAGGAATCACTTGAGTCCACGGGTTCGAGACAGCCCTGGGAAACATAGTGAGACCTAGTCTCAAAACAAAACAAAACAAAACAAAACACTGGACAGTTCTTCCCCAAATGAAATATCTTAAGAATTACAAAAGTTTGGTGGTAAAGTAACACTTTAACTTTAGCATGGATCAGAGTGACAGTCACTTGTACATGAGAATACACTAGTGTTCTCAGTGTGAACGAAGTTTTAGTTTTTTGACTAGTATCATCAACTGAAAGAATATTCTATCCCTGTGATTAATTTTCTGATCTTAAAAAACAAACAAACAAACAAAAACCTCCTAGGAAAGAAACCTACACTATAAGGAATGAAGAAAATGAATGATGTGCTTCCACACGTTGTTCAGTTAAGACTAGCAGAAAAACGGTGTTAAGAGTACTTTGGCTCTACAGAGCAGGAGGGAGTGCTCCTTACTGTTTCACCTGGAATTCTCCTTTGTGAACTCAGCACCAGATTTCTGGATAGCGAACCCCAGATCAGCTGGGTGGTCCTTTCGGTGGGTTTGGATAAACCCCGGTAAAGCCGATTTAACCAGCAGTGGAAGTGCATGTTGGAAACAAAGGATGGCGAGAGCCGCTCACGAATCCCACGCTGCCGGTGTTGGATGGTGGTAGTTTTGGAAATATGCAGGAATGTCTTTAAAATCACGGATTTCCCACTGTTTTCTCCAATAAATAAGCCCTCTGCGGAATATTCACGTGCACGTGTCTAGAAACTAGATAAATATGCAATGTCTTTGGGACTGAGTGGGTAAGGAAAAGACCCTTTAGACCCACCTCGAAGCATCAGTTTCCACTTATATTACAAGAAGGCGGAGGTCAGAAGCGACGATGAGAGTTCACAGTAATGCCAGGCGGGAGTCAGGCCTAAGCAGGGAGGTGGAAAGGGTCGGTCGCTAGGCACAAGCCCTTCCTTTCCTGACCCCTTTCGCGGAAGGATCTCGAAGGCTAAATCGAAATATTGGCTGGGACTCAGTCCAGCATTTTAAATCTTCCGGACCTAGGGGCGCACCTCGGGTCTTCAGAATGAGTAAGGCGAGCAAATTCAAAACATTCGGAGAACTGGAACCACACACTGATCGTGGCCGAGAGTCAGGTGCTCCTTCACTCACTCCTGGACGCCCAAGATTATGGGAAAGACAATCAGCCAATCAGAGCGGGAGGCTGCCCCGCCATTTTGACCACGGGCGGAAATGTGAGGAAACGCTTCGCACGGGTCGGAAAAACACTAAGCTTAGTACTGGGCAACTGAGTACCGAGAGTGGTTTGGTCCCTCGACTTTGCCCTCAGTTAAAATGGTGACGTTAGTTGCTTCTTTGACTGGGAGTCGGCATGAGGGACGCTTCTTGAATCGAGCCGCAGGGCGAGTCGGGAAACGATTTTAAACCGAGCTGGCGGTTTCAGGCTAGGTTGGGCACTTCTCAGCGGCGGTTTTTCGGGACCGGCTCGGAAGCTGACGGGCTCGGGTGGCTAAGGGCGAGTTTTGGGACGCTTTATCCCTAACTGGAGCGAGAAGGAATTCGGTTGGCCAGGAGTTCTTCCGAACTGACGTTTTACGACTTTTTCTCTCCCCCCCCCCCCCCCCCCCCCCCCCCCCCCCACACTTCAAGGGGTTTTACTCGCGACAATTTTGAATTCAGACTTGGAGAATGATTCGTGAAGCCGGAATGGGTAATAATAGCGTCATCACGGCATTTTATTGGTAAGATGCGTTGTATTGGCCCAGAGTTGGAGATACGCTTTATATTTTACTCTGTAGTGTGTCGTTATCTTTACAATACTTGTGTGTTTAGCTGTCTCACACGACGTACGTGCTTTCGGTTGACGGTTGGATTTAGGTATTGGTGACACTATAGAGAAGTGCTGTAAGTCGGGTGCCATCCTCCACGGGCTCACCACGAGAAAAGCAAGTGAGTTCTTACTGTAATTATGATGAAGTACAAAATGCAAGAGAGTTAGCTAACTCTAGGGATGCTTGTTTGAGGAGATAAGACCTGCAGGTTGGGCAGGATTTGTTCAAACAATTGGAAGAGGCATTTGCTGAATTGGTGGTGATGGGCCGTGTACAAGCGGTGTGGGGGAGGGCTGCTCAGCAGACAATGCTTTTGAATGGTTAAGAACCCCACCCGACACCCGAACTGAGACCCCCACCACTTAGATTGCTGACTGTCCTACTACTCTAAGTGTGGGTCAAATCTGTCCCCCAGAGGACTTACAACAAGCATATGGCGTTGTGTGTGCAACCTTAGAGGGTTGTTGATTTTTTGGAAAGGCCATTTGCCCATGGATCTTAGGTTAAGAACTAAAAGAGAGAAAATGAACCTGAATAGGAGTAGGTACCATCAGGTATTTTAGTGCTTTGAAATACAGAGGAGTTCTGACTTCATTTAGAATTAGTCTGTTGTAGGATCTCAGTCAAGATAATGACAAGATAAAAGTGGTGTCTATAAAAAGACTAATAATGGGGCCGGGCACGGTGGCTCGTGCCTGTAAGCTTCAGCCTATGAAGCGGCCGGGGCTAGGGATCGCGGTTCGAGTCCCACCTGGGACCCGTAGCGAGACCTAGTTCCAAAAAAATAGCTGGGCGTGGTGGTGCGCACCTGTCATCCCAGCTACCAGGGAAGCTGAGGCTGGGGATGGCTTGAGTCTGTGGTACCCCGGGCAACGGGGTTGCCTGCGGTTCTATGGGCAAAAATAGCGAGACCTAGTCTCCAAACAACAACAACAACAAAAAGACTAATAATGAATTCGGGAATAACTGGGAATACTTAATTATTCCAAGTGAAGGCCAAATCTGATGGAGTTAGCAGTACATATCCTTTTAAGAAATGTAGAATGGTGATAAATTGGATGGAAAATTGAAGTTAAGGGAATAATAAAAGACGACTAAAATGTATTGTAAGGGATGGAAGAAAATGAAGAGGAAGAATGGAATTATTGCGAGAAACAAGGTAGTTTGAAAGATTGTGAATAATATTTAATGAGTTTGAGAACACGAAGGTTTAATATTCTACGAGAAATTGGAAATACAAGTGTAGAATTGAAGATAGAGATTTAGAGATTTAGGAGTCATGTAGAATGTTTACATATAGAGAAAACTATCTCATTGTTGGGGGACACCCTGTTGGAACAGGAGGAACAGAAATCAGCAGGAATATGATATATAAAGAGAAGGGGAAAAACACGGTTTTAGAAAGTTTAGGGGAATACTGCCCAATAAAATATTTACTAGTGAGGAACTAGTTGTATGCTACATTGCCAGGAAACTGGTATCAAAATGAGTAAGATGGAATGGACTTAATATTCAGTGTTAGTACAAAAATGTGCAGTGAAGGAATAGGATCCTGTGGAGCAGAGACTAGAAGTGAGAGATTTGAAATAAATGCTTGAGGTGTCTAAGGGAGATGGGAAAATATTTGTTGATCCATAATATTGCTTGACAGCATAAAACAAGTAACCTCACTTTTCCCCTTACAAATGGAAGGAATATTGAGTCAAGTATTTATTTAGCCTCTTAATTATAGGATAGGGAAAAATTACACTTTCCTGTGGACTGAGAAGTAAAATAGGTGTAAGTTGTTTTCTGATTGTTAATTCATGGATTGGGCTATTTCATAGTACCATAAAACTAAATATTCAAAGGAAATGTTAACTTGAAACCAACCCTCTCAGTGCTAATAGTCTCTTTATCATGAAGATAAAATTTAAAATTTTTTTGATAATTCTTAGGATTTCTCCTTTAAGGAGTCAAATTTGTTAGGGTTTATTCTACCTTGTGTGTGATCCCTTCTGAATAGCTTTGTGAAAGTAGAACATATGGACACTATAGAGTTAGACTGTGTTCAAATTGTGACCTTTGTTTGCACTCTTTAATTGTGGAACCCTGGCAGTTTAAACTTTTTGTTTTCTTAAATAGTTGTTCATTTTTGTACAGTGTTTCATTTTTCCCCTGAGGTGTAGTCCCCATAAGTCTCCCACTACCACATCATCTGTGAACCATCACCATGATTCCTTATGCTCTTCCCTTCTGTTTTGATCCCTCTTCTTCCCCCTTCCCTGCTGGATGCATCTGATCTATAATTTACTTGCAGTTTTTGTATATTTCTGATCCTGTGTTCAGTTTTCCTCCTGTAAGTGAAACCATCTAATGTTTTTTTCCCTTCTGACTTATTTTACTGAGCATAATCCTTGCAGTTCTGTCCTTGGAGCTGCAAATGGCATGAGTTTAGCTTTTCTGTTTGCTGAGTAGTATTCCATTGTGTTCTTGATCCATTTATGTGTTTTTTGATATTTAGGTTGTTTTCAAATCGTAGTTATTGTAAATAGTGCTGCAATAAACGTGGAGTGCGTTTTTCCTTTCAAATTAGTGTTTTTTGTGTCCTTTGGGTAGATTCCTAGTAATGGAATTGCTGGATCATAAGGTAGATCCATTTTCAGTATTTTGAATGTCCTCCACACAGCTTTCCATAAATACTGGGCCAATTTACATCCTCACCAGCAATGTAAGAGTGTTCCTTTTCTTCTGCATGCTTACTAGCATTTGTTGTATCCAGTTTTTGTTTGTTTTTTTTTTTTTTTTTTTTTTTTTAGAGACTAGGTCTCGTTATGTTGTCCCGAATCCCTGATCCCGAGTGATCCCGAGCCTCTGCCTTACAGGTATCTGCAATTACAGGCACATGCCACCACGCCCAGTCTTGTATCCAGTTTTTTTAATGTGGACCATTCTCACCCCTGTGAGGTGCTATCTCATTGTGGTTTTGATTTGCATTTCTCTGATTATAATTGATAACTGAGCATTTTTTCATGTCAGCCATTTGCATTTGTTCTTTGGAGAAATGTCTTTTTAGCTCTTCTGCCCATTTTTTTTATTGCATTATTTGCTTTGTTTTTGTTAAGTTGTGTAAGCTCTTTATATATCTTAAATATCAGTCCTTTATCAGTTGTGTGTAGTGCAGATATTTTCTCCCAATCAACTAGGCATCACTTTGTTTTGGTTATTATCTTTTTTTTGAGACTAGGTCTCGCTATTTTTGCCTGTGGAACTGCAGGCTGTTGTTGCCCGGGGTACCACAGACTCAAGCAATCCCCAGCCTCAGCTTCCCAGGTAGCTGGGATTATAGGTGCGCGCCACCATGCCCAGCTATTTTTTTTGGAACTAGGTCTCGCTATGGGCCCCAGGCGGGACTCGAACCGCGATCCCTAGCCCCGGCCGCTTCATAGGCTGAAGCTTGCAGGCACAAGCCACTGTGCCCGGCCTGGTTATTATCTCTTGCTATACAGTGGCTTTTTTTTTTTTTTTTTTTTTTGAGACTAGGTTTTGCTATGTTGCTTTGGGTAGTTCAAACCTGTGGACTCAAGTGATTCCTAGCCTCAGCCTCCCAAGTAGCTGGGATTACAGATATGTGCCACTGTGCTCAGCAGCTTTTTGATTTGATGTAGTCCCAGTTATTTATTTTTTCCTTTATTTTCTTTGCTTCTAAGGATGAATCCTCAAAGATGTTTCTGAGGTATATATTATGAAGAGTTTTGCCCATGTTCTTTGCATTTTATATTTTCAAGTCTGCTGTTCTAGTCTTTCATCCATTTTGTGTTGGTTCTGTGTATGGTGTAAGGTAGTAGTCTAATCTTACTGTTTTGCTAGTCGTGGTTCAGTTTTCCCAGCAATGTTTATTAACAGACTATCCTTGTTTCAGTAACTTCTTTACTTGTTGTCATAGATTAGTTGGCCATATATATATGTGGCTTTATTTCTGGGTTTCCATTCCTTTGGTCTGTGTGTCTTTTTTTGTTCCTGTACCATACTATTTTAATTGTTTATGGCTTTGTAGTATAGCTTGAAATCTGGGAATGTAATACCTCCATTCTTTTTTTTAGTCAGGAGAGCATTGACTCCAAATAATAAATTTGAATGAATACTCCATTCTTTTTTTTAGTCAGGAGAGCATTGACTCCAAATAATAAATTTGAATGAAACCTACTATGTAGATAGGACAGATTAAAGTTCTACTTTTAAGTATACAATTCATTATATGTTTAACGTTTGAATGATTTAAAGAAGGTTCTATTTTGGCCAGTCACCATGGCGCGTGCCTTTAATTGCAGCCTCCGGAATGAGGCCAGGACTAGGAATTGCGAGTCCGCGGGTTCGAGACCCACCTGGGGCAACACAGCGAGACCTAGTTCTAAAAAAATAGCTGGGCGTGGTGGCCCATGCCTGTAATCCCAGCTACCTGGGAAGCTGAGGTTGGGGATCACTTGAGTCCGTGGTACCACGGGCAAAGTGAGCCTGCGGTTCCCTGGGCAAAACAGTGAGACCTAGTCTTAAAAAAAAAAAAAAAATTAAATAAATAAATACAAAAATAAGGAAGGTGCCATCTAAATTGTATGATAGCTTTATCTGGGCATTATATTGAGCTTTGAACTCATATTTTTAACTTATGGAGTTTTGTATAACATATAGACATCTATCTTTGGCATACTGAAATTTAAATATGGTAATAAGTACAGCTTTTCATTTGTGAGAAACCTTTAAAAAGATAGCCATGTCAGTACTTTGGAGTTATTATTATAACTTTAAAAGCCTAATTCCTTTCAATGAAAGTTAGAATTTTGGAGCTCTCTGAAATAGTTTTGTACAACTCTTGTTTAGTAGTTAATGGGGATTAATACTATATTGGGTAATTACACAAAAGAAATATAAAGTGTGATTTCAGTCGAAGTAACTTGCTAGGAGAACAAGAAATGCTCATCAAAAAATAATGCAAGGAATTACATAAGTACAAGCCAAAAATAATGATATAGATTTAGGTAGTCAAGAAGAGCTATGTCGGGGGGCATATTATTAAACTCCAAAGATTTTATAGAATTTTTTTTGTTTTGAGACTAGGTCTCTCTATTTTTGCCCGTGGAACTGCAGGCTGTCGTTGCCCAGGGTACCACACTCTCAAGCAATCCCCAGCCTCATCTTCCTAGGTAGATGGGATTACAGGCACACACCACCATGCCCACCTATTTTTTTGAATCTAGGTCTCACTGTGTTGTCCCGGGCAGGACTCCAACCACGTTCCCCTGTCCTCTCTGTGGCTTCCTAGGCTGCCGCTTACAGGGACGCGTGACCGTGCCCGGCAAGAAGCAAGATTTTAAAGGAGTTAGAATGGAAAAAGACATTTCAGATAGGAAATGTAGCTAACAGATTAAAAGCATGAAGACAAAAATGTTTAGTGTCTACAAGTTGAATAAGCACAAGATGAAAAACCTTAAATGCCTGTTAGAAAGGTTTGATATTTAATCTCATCACTGTAAAAAGTTTTTCTGAAAAGATGGGATGCCCTGATGTGTGGAAATGTTTAGTTATGATAATAAGAATCTAGCTAAGGAAGTAGCTTTGGGAATGGGTAACAGACTTGAATGAAATACTCAAAAGAATGTACTTTAAAAAAAGTTTATTCTTGGCCGGGCACCGTGGCTCATGCCTGTAAGCTTCAACCTATGAAGCAGCCAGGGCTAGGGATCACGGGTCGAGTCCCGCGTGGGACCCGTAGCGAGACCTAGTTCCAAAAAAATAGCTGGACTTGGTGGCATGCACCTGTAATCCCAGCTACCTGGGAAGCTGAGGCTGGGGATTGCTTGAGTCTGTGGTACCCCGGGCAACAAGAGCCTGCAGTTCCACAGGCAAAAATAGTGAGACCTAGTCTCAATAATAATAATAATAATAATAATAATAATAATAATAATAATAATAATAAAAGTTTATGCTTAATGACAAATAGGAAAGAAAGTGGTGGAGTACTTATTGAATTTAAGTTAATTTGGACAAGTGATGGGGATTTGAAAGTGGACTTGCTACCTTGAAGGATTTGAAGGAATGAAGTGGGAAGGAATTGAATTTAGCTTTGAACTTACTCTGTGTGGGGTATCTGTAAGATATTAAAAAAGTAGCCAATGAAAAATATAGAACTTGATAACTTGATTGAAAACTGAGGGCAGAGAGAGGGAAAAAAAGAAGGAAAGGTTTCCTATCTTAGTGAAGAGAAGAATTAGTGAAACTGTGAGCATAAATTAATTTTTTAGTGTCTAGTATAAACACTATTCTTTTTGTGTAGACCATGGATTATGATACACCGGAATCGACGCCTCGACAGAGTACATCATCAAAGCTTAAAGACTACTTTGTGGGTGCCACCCCTCTGCAGAAACGACTAGAATCAGTTCGAAAACAGGCTTCATTTCTCCCAGCTTCACCTCGAAGACAAATTCCCCAGTGTTCACAATTTCAGGTATACTTTTTGTGTTCCTTCATATTACCCAGCAATTGAGAATATATGTGAAATGAAACATAGCAGTTTTTGTTAGTATTTATAATGTATTTAGTATCTTTTTACTCTGTGGTAATAAAATAAACGAGAAGCTATTATGCATACTGCCTCCTTTATTCTGGACCATATCAGCAATATTTCTAATGTCAATGATATTGACATTTTTGAAGGATAGTACATTTTAAAAAATGTGGTAGTCTTCATTTGTATTTGGTGTTTCCTTTTTAAATTTTGTTTTGTTTTGTTTTTGAGACTAGGTCTTGCTATTTTTGCCCGTGGAACGGCAGGCTCTCGTTGCCTGGGGTACCACAGACTCAAGCAATCCCCAGCCTCAGCTTCCCAGGTAGCTGGGATTATAGGCGTGCACCACCACACCCAGCTTTTTTTTTGGAACTAGGTCTCGCTACGGGCCCCAGGCAGGATTTGAACCAAGATCCCTAGCCCCGGCCGCTTCATAGACTGAAGCGTGCAAGCACGAGCCACCGTGCCCGTCCTCCTTTTTTAAATTTTTAAAAAATTTTAAAATTTATTTTCTGCATACAATCTTGGTTTTATTTGTATACTTATGATCCATCCTTTACCCCTCTCCCCTTACCCCACCTCCCTTTCTCTGCAAGTCATTGATTGGTGTTTGACCCATTGTTCTCTTTCTTTTTTCTGATGCAATGCCCTTTTTTTTTTCTGCTTAGATTTCCAGGGGTGGTTTTATAGTGGGTAACTAGTTCGAACATATCTGAAAACCTCTTCTTGTTGGGTTTGTGGAGCTGCTATTCTGGCTCCTTGGTGATGGCACTTCGTTCGATGGAGGTGATTGTCTCCTTTTCTCTAGACCCGTGTGATTACAGGGTTTCATGCCTCCTCATTTGGGTTGGCTGTCTCTTCTATACAGATTTTTGTTCCATTTGCTGCTTCCAAATCTTACTGTTTTGGCATTTGGGGTTGGGCTCCCAACTACCAGCCATTTGTGGTAGAGAGGTCCCCTCGTAGGGACAAACTCTGGTGTGAGGATGACCCATCTCCTGTCTTCTGGTTTGCAGTTCTGGGTGGGATCACAACCCCATCTCTATGGCTTTGCTGGTGTCGACACATCACTGCATTGTCTGATGTTTCCTTATGGTTGAACTGAAATTATGTTTTCTTGCCTGTATGCTGTATTGCTGTTGTGTTTTTGTGAAACAGCATCCAGAAGTACGTAGGTGATGTTAATTTTGATCATCCTGCCATGGTGTTGCCCAATAATTGTTTTATTCCTCTCTGCAACTAAAAAGCAGTCTGAGGAGACACTAAAATAATGCAATTATCATCATCAAAATTCCCCTTAAATTTACTTCCATTAATAATTTTCACCTAAATCCTGTTTTTATTATGATGGTTGCAAAATAACAATTTTCTGACTGTTCCCTCCATGTCAACCAAACAACCTTTGGAATTCTGTTGTGATCCCATCTCACTTCTCCATATGTTTGGTTATTTATCTATTGATATGGACTCATTAATTTCTGTTTTCAAGTTTTTAAATTCATTACTGAATTATTTTGTTGCTTAAATTGTCCCAAAACTGGTGGCAACGTGTTCTGATTGGATCACTCATAAACAACCTTGAAAGTACACCACATTAGTTATTTGTAATTTTACTAAAACATGAAATAAAACACCATTCAAGACAACTGACCTATAGGTTTTTTTTTTAGAGACTAAGTCTTGTGGATTCAAGTGATATCTAGCCTCAGCCTCCCAAGGCTGGATTACAGGCGCACACCACCATGCTTGGTTATTTTTTGAGAACTAGGTCTCGCTGTGTTGCCTGGAGTAGTCTTGAACCCATGGACTCATCCTCCAAAGGCTGGGATTAAAGGTGTGCACCACTGCACCTGGCTGGCCTATAGTTTTGAGTCACTTAGCAAGGAGCCTAGCTTATCTTCTTTGTAATATTGTTGTCTTTTCAGTATTGTATGCCTAGTGTCTTTTGGGATATGGTGAAATTTTTTCTTTGTCAAAATTGTTAGAGAAAAATTACTAGTGTTGATAGTTTTTGAACCAAAAAACAGAAATTGTATCTAAATTAAAGATTGGAATGTCTAGTACTGCCATCTGAATATGATATGAGATATGATGTTTTTGTCATGCCTTTTGATAATGAAAAATAATTATTATTATAATTGTTTTTGGGAATTCTCTAGTCAAAACGTGTTTTTTCACTAATTAGACAACATTGTGAGAGTTCCAAAAGAGCTGAAGATGTGAAACTATATTAGGAAGTATGCATTCTATAGAAATACTTAATTCATTATAAAGCTAGGAGTCCACACAAGGGTATATATGAAGGCCTTCAACAATTCCAGTACATAGGACCAAAAAGATGACATGTTTTGCTTTTTTTGGATGATAACTGTGGTTCTAATAGAGCATGGCAATAATATTCCCAAATATCTAATTTACTACATTAGGCATTATCATTATTGCCAAACATTTAAAAAAATTAATTAGATCTTATGAAGTTAAATACACCAGGAATAGTTATTACTTTTGAAATTTCTAAAATTAAAAAATAAATGTTTGTCTAGCACTTACTCAACACATGTTCTAGATGACACTACTGTTCTAAGCGCTAGAAATGTGATGCTGAACAAAATAGATGGAGATCCCTGTTCTCTTTCAACTTCATATTCTCATTGGGAAGACAGTAAAAGTAAGACAAATAGACAGTGTGATAGCAGTAAATGCTGTAAAGACAATAAAACAGGATAAGAAGAGATAAAGTGAAATAGTTGAATTTGGTATAGATGCTATTTTAGATACGATGACCTCTTCAGTGACATGTGGCCGAGCGGCCAAGTGAACACTCATGGGAAGAGGATTCCAAAGGGAAGTGGAACAAATGCAAAGCCTATTCAAGAAGTTTCAGTGTCCTGCAAACTCCTGTTTGGCTGGAATGCAAAGATGCAATTCTAAGTAATGGATTCATGTTAAAATATGAATAAGTGCCGTAAGTATTATGGTTAAACTCTTAGTTATTAATGTTTGCTAACTCTTAAAGTTATTTCTTTTTTCTTTTTTTAGGAAAATGTTGATCCTCAAAAGGTTGCATTCCTTCTGCATAAGCAATGGACTTTATATAGTTTAACTCCCTTGTATAAATTTTCCTATACTAATCTCAAAGAGTATTCTAGACTTCTGGGTGCATTTATTGCTGCTGAAAAGCAAAAAGGACTTGCTGTGGAAGTGGGAGAAGACTTCAACTTCAAAGTGACTTTCTCTACTCTTCTAGGAGTGAAAGGAACTCAAAGAGATCCTGATGCGTTTCTTGTCCAGGTATACTCTATGATCAGTACTTGCTGTGTAGGGGAAGAACACATATATTTTCTTGGTTTGAAAATTGTTGTGGTATTTTCTCACTGTTTATAAATTGAAGTAACATTGGTTTGTGATATAAGTTTCAGGTGAATGTCACTATAAATCAATCATACTATATATACTATGTTCACAGAAAGTCTCATTCTGTCTTTCAATGTACAATTAAAATTTTGTGGACTTGTTATTTATAACCTTTTGTGTCTTATTTAGCAAAATTGAAGTGATTAGATATGACCAATAAAATAATACTTTTTCTACTACAATATAATCATACTTGTAGAATATGCAGAAAATATATGAAAATACAAGGGAAGTTAAAAGCAGTTTAACATTTTGACATTTGCCGAAAGACATTCTTTTTTTTTTTTTGAGACTAGGTCTCGCTATTTTTGCCCGTGGAACCTCAGGCTCTTGTTGCCCGGAGTACCACGGACTCCAGTGATCCTCAGCCTCAGCCTCCCAGGTAGCTGGGATGACAGGCATGCGACACCACGCCCACGCTGTTTTTTGGAACTAGGTCTCGCTAATGGGCCCCAGGCGGAACTCTAACTGCAATCCCTGGCCCTGGCTGCATCATAGGCTGAAGCTTACAGGCACGAGCCACTGTGCCCGGCCCTGCCAAAAGACATTCTAAATAAAGATTTATTAAAGGAATTGAATGAATAACTAATAACTTTCTGAAAGAGCTTCACTGGTAGAGTCTTTCAAATGTTTTAGTACGAAATTATACCAATTCTCTACAATCTCAATGGATAGAAGCAGAAGGAGTACTTCTAATTCATTCTGTGAGGCCATCAATAAAACCAAAGATATTTCAAGAAAGGAAAACTATAGGCCAATATATATTCTTGAAAGATTTTAAGAACATAGATGTGTTTATTTGATGGTCTATGCAGTCTTAAAATTAGGATCATACTACCCATACTTTTACATTTTAACTATTTTACTAATCAGTATTATAGATAATTACTAATGTCATTGGGAGTTGTACATTTTTTCTAGCTATGGCTTTATAATTCTATGGTTTTTACTGGGATTAAATCCTTAGAATTCGTAGAATTTTAAGAAAAACAGCAATAGATCATTGTTAATTATGATATGGCATACAACTTACTCAGAAATATAATGTTGTGCATTCTCTCCTCGGTGTAGTGTATATAAAAAACATGACTATCTTTTGATTTAAGAATTAGATTTATTATTTTTGACAAATATTTTTGTTACTTCTGATTTAATTATTCTTAGTCACTGATAAAGATACTAAATTCTGAAACAGTTGAAAAGTCTTTTTTTCTTTTTTTTTAGCAATCCCTAGCCTCACCTTCCCAGGTAGCTGGGATTACAGGCACGCGCCACCACACCCAGCTATTTTTTGGGGACTAGGTCTTGCTGTGTTGCCCTGGGCAGGATTTAAACCGTGATCCCCAGTCTCTGTCGTGCTTCATAGGCTGATGCTTACAGGCATGTGCCGCTGTGCCCAGCAGAAAAGTCTTGATTTTCATTTGTTTGTGTAGATTAGGGATCAGCAAACTATAACTTGTTGGCCAAATCAAACCATAACCTGTTGGCCAAATCTGACCAGCTGCTGATTTCTATAAATAAGGCTTTGAAACATAGCCCCTTTCATTTGTTTACATAATATCTATGACTGCTTTTGTGCTACAACACTAGAACTGAGTAGTTTGCTACAGAGACTATATGACTTCTAAAATGTAAAATATTTTACAGAAAAAAAGTTTCTTACCTCTGGTATGGATCATGGTATTGACAAGGATCTTAAAATTCCTAGGATTAGGCTCAGTTACACATGAGAAAGCCTAACTAACAATGAAATAAATAAGATGGAAGTTTGTCTTACAAAATGGATGTCTGAAGGCAGGTGGTACTGATATGATGCTTCATGAAATTATTAATAATGTAGTTTCCTTTTGTCGCCTGTCATACTTGGCATGCATGACTTCCTTTAGATCACTTGAAAGTGCTGGTTTCTGGAATACTAAATATTCAAGTTTTAGACAGGAAGTAGGCAGAGGATAGGAAAGACAAATAGCATACCTGCCACTGAGTAAATCTTTTATGAGATTTGCTAAGACCTAACAAATTTGCTTTAGATTACTGTTTGAAGGGACACAAGAAAATTTTTCTTTTTTAGTGGATAATTTATAATCAGAAGTAATAGTGCAGTTTCATTGAGGAAGGAAAAATAGACAGTTTTTAATTGACATCTCTTGTCAATGGAAGCAGTTCATGTTCAGGAAGATAATGTGATTTCTATATCATTATTTACTAAGCAAATATTCTTGCCAGGTTTAGAAATCACCCCTAGCACCCCTAGTATAGTTTGCTAATAGTTTTTTAATTAAATCTCATTTCTAGATAGGGCTCTAGGATTCTTAGGTCATGAAAATGTGATAGATGTAATATATATGGGCTTTAAAGTCTGTATAATCTATTGAACAAGAAGAACTGTGGTAAGATGATTGTCTCTAACGGAATATTGTACTGGACGGTGATCTTAACCTTGTCCTGACCAAACTTTAATTAAAACTTCTATAAATATCTGGAAGGTACATTTGTCATTGAATAACCAATCTACTAGAAAATATAATAAAAATCATAGGAGATCTGCACGGGTAGGTATGGCAGGTCAAAATGAAAGCAATTATAATTTTAATAAGGATAAATTTTCTGGCTCAATGTAAGTTAGGGGAGGGGTCGAAGAGCAAAAATAAATATGTAGGACTAATTCATGTAGGTCAACTGAAAACCAGAAAACTACTAACAATATAAAATAGTTTTAATAAGAGTATAATTTAGGTTAGAGATGGAAATAGTCATGTA
The DNA here is from genome assembly GCA_004024945.1 of Uropsilus gracilis. Taxonomy (NCBI): domain Eukaryota; kingdom Metazoa; phylum Chordata; class Mammalia; order Eulipotyphla; family Talpidae; genus Uropsilus; species Uropsilus gracilis. The sequence goes on along the minus strand of PVHY01007803.1, from coordinate 33,088 downwards.
ATCAGGTCTTTTTGAAGTAATTATAATCACTTATGAGTGACTCCCATATAGAAGAATTTTAGATAAGAGTTATCCTGGAAATTGTGAGAACTTGAATGAATTTGTCATAGGTATGATTGAAGAAACTGGAGATGTTAAACTTGGCAGTCTATTTGATAGTAAACTTGTCAGTCTGTTTGATAGTAAGAACTTTAATTTGTTCTACATACATATAAGAAAGAAAGCAAGACCAGTGGTTGGAAACTATAGGGCTTGGCATATTAAAAAATTTTAAGTTGATAAGCTGCTTTAGAAAATAACTGAAATCTTTCTCTGTAGAATTTAAACATTTGGATTTGATGACCTTTTATAGTCCCTGTTCAAGTTAATATCTTTTTTTTTTCTTTTCTAGGATATTATACTTGATTAAGCCATATTTTTATACTTATTTTGCATTTTGGTTGTACCAAAATTTTGCTCTGCACTATGTAGTATGTAAGAATATTAGGAGAAAAGTCAATTAAATTTATGTACTTTATAAAGAACTTTATAAAGATTAAGGAGATTGTTTCTTGGCAAGTAATACAACATGTTTTTAAATGTACTAATTAATTTTGAGAAAATGTAATTTACGAGTAAATATACTTTTCTTGTTTTACTATCTTTTGTAGATTCTGTCAAAATCTCAATCACCATCTCAGAATGAGAAACAAAAAGTGTTGTGGACTGGTTGGTTCTGCTGTATATTCGGTGATAATCTTCTAGAGACTGTTTCAGAAGACTTTACCTGTTTACCTTTATTCCTTGCAAATGGAGCGGAGTCAAACACAGCTATAATTGGAAGCTGGTTTCAGAAAACCTTCGACTGTTATTTTAGTCCTCTAGCAATCAATGCATTTAATCTTTCCTGGATGGCTGCTATGTGGACAGCGTGCAAAATGGACTGTTATATAGCTACAACTGAGTTTCTTTGGTCTGTACCCTGTAGCCCTCAAAGTCTGGACATTTCTTACGTCATACATCCAGAGGATGCAAAAGCTTTGTGGGATAGTGTTCATAAAACACCTGGGGAAGTTACCCAGGAAGAAGTTGACTTATTCATGGACTGCCTTTATTCACATTTCCATAGACATTTCAAAATTCATTTATCAGCTACAAGATTGGTTCGTGTTTCAACATCTGTAGCTACAGCACATACTGATGGGAAAATAAAGGTTAGTTTAAACATATCTAGTTAAGTAATTTTACCTCATTGCACGGTTTCCAAGATAATGGTGATTGTATTTTTCACAGTGTAGAAGCATGTTTGAATGCATGACCATTCAAAATACTAGAGATTTTATTTTATGCTTTATAAATGTTTACTAGAAAGTGTTTGGTCTTCTATACGGAGGGTTGTAATGGAAAGATACTATATGCAGTGTGTTAGACTATGGCAATAATATGAATTATCCTTTAGTAACTTTGAGACTTTCAAAATTGTTCCTCGCCCCATTTTTAAGTCATCATCATAGTAGAGAGGACTAAGTGTTGGGTAAGAAAATTAAAATCAGAACTAAGATATCTTACAATATCTTTAGATTTCCTTATGCCCACTGGGAAAGAAGTAATAGAGAAATTCTTTTCTTTTCTATAAAGTACTTATCACAGAAGTATCAGAAATAAACTGAGTAGGTACCTAGGTATATTAAAATATATTAATACATTAAAATATAATGAAAATAAAGTGAATGTTTCATATGGCCTTTTCACTGTGCTAGAGCTTTAACATACCTTAATGTATGTTTAGAGCAGCTCTGTACTTGTGATTTTTCCCACATTTCATTTTTAAAACAAGGAAACTGGGGCTAAGATTGGTTTAAGTGATCTATACAAGAGTGTATAATAAGAGAAATCAAAACTTGAAAGGTTATCTCTTAGGTTCCACGAAGTTCAGTCATTTATCTACAAGAACTATACTTGTGCTTTTCAAACTGGAGGTCACAGTGCAATAGTAGGTTGGAAAATGATTTTCATGGTGAGAGACCAGCTTTAAAAGACAAGAGAGAGAAATGGAATGAAAATATAAAGCAGTGTATATCACATGTGGTAAGAGTATGCATATTTGCTTGCACCGGTTCGTGATGTCATATTTATTTATTACTATGATTTGGAATAAAAAACTCAACACTATACCGGGTTACTTTGATATTATAGAGAAAAACATTTACATTTTTCCTTCTCAGAATCTAGTCTTCTTGAAGTCATTTTATCTAGTTTAAGATTTGTTTCCATATATCCATGCACTATTAGCCAGTTACATTTAAAAACTATTATAATACTGTAAAATGTTAATTATGATGCCTAGCTTGAAATACTGTTATGATGAACATTTATTAATCACTCATTTGTACTAGGCATTATTAATCACTTTATTCTTTCATTTAATTTTCATGGGAACCTATTTACATGACTTGTAAGGAGGATAAGATTGTAAGATAACATAGCTAATAACTAGAGTCACAGTTTGAGTTCAAGCATCTGCCTAAAAATGTACGCTTTTAACTGCAACACTTAATGTCTCTCAAAAGTTTAAAATTCATTTACAAGGTTCATGCCTTCTGCTTAATTTCTACAAGGTACTTTTGGAATTGTCTTCTTGAGAAGAAGGAAACTATGGAACCTCTTCCAAAAAAATGCACATGAAAGGTCAGGTGTCATAGATAGCACTTCCTCACCTCACTCCTTAGATAAATGTTGGCCTATTCATGGAAGACAGAATAAGGAAGAACCCTAGTCTAATTCGTAAGGACTATTAACTAGTAGTTGTAAATTTATTAAAGATAATCAACACTAAATAAAATGTTTGAACTTAGAGCAATAGTAGTTTGGGTTCATATTAGTATCTTAGCTTGCAGATTTGGAATTTAAAATAAGCCTGGAATATTTATCATATATAAGCTACTTTGTTATCACAATTTTTTCTAATTTTAAATGCCTCCTTTTTTTCTTTCAGATTTTGTGTCCTAAATACCTTATTGGAGTATTGGCATATTTGACAGAACTGGCAACTTTTCAAATAGAGTGAGACCTTATACAAACTGTAAATTGTTAAATAGTGCTTCTTACTGACACTTGCCTAATTGCTACACTGAGAGGTGCTGCAGAAGAAATGGGGATCATCTTTGTAAGCCTTTTCCTCACAGTGTATTTTGAGTTGCTCAGATGGAAGTCATGAAAGAGCTGAAAGAACAGAAGATGGTAGTGAATGAACCACAGCTATGTAATTGTCACAGTCATGTAATTGTCATGACAATCTGGGAAAATGCTGAATGTTAATTTGGTGTCCATCTTTCAAAAAATGTCATGTCAAACCTATGGGATTCAAATGAGATATTGCTAATGGTGAATATTTCTGAATGGATCTTTAAAGTCTTTAATCCCTATATTTAGATTTGTACTCAGAGAATATTTTTATTCTTTAGGTATTTTTATAGCAATTTGTGGTATGTTTTGTTCAAAATCCTCTCTACAGGAAACGAAAGATTAATAATAGATGTTTTTAAAACCGATATGCTTCTGTTTTTAAAACTTTCTAATCCTATTGCAATGTTGAATTAAATATTTACTTTTAAAATGAAGTATTTTGTTGTCTAGGTGATCAATTTGGGGAGTTGTAGCCTTTTTCTTTAGTACAGGTTACAAGCCAATAATTATCTAGAGTTATATGAATTATACAGTTGAAAAACACCTTGTAGGACTCTTTTGAGTGCAAAAATTATCGTTTAATCATGTCTCTAATTTTGCTGTAGCTTGGTGCTTTTTAAATATTTGTAGGTTTAGTGAATGAATTTTAATCAACTCTTCTGTCTGCAGTTGAAAACTTAGATTAAGCAATTTAAGAGACTTGCCTAAGATGTTGTAACCAAACCTCTTTACTTACTGAGCATAGGAAGATTTTGTTTTACTTTAGAAACAATGTTTTTTAAATATCTTGAAAGAAACTTTTTAACAGGCTATTCTGAAACCAAACTAACTTTTTAAAAAAAATTTATTTATATATAAATTTCACAACATTGTAATCTCAAGGATTTCCCTCCCCTACCCCCCCCCCCCCCTTTCCCTCCTGTTCATAGTTGTGCGCTTCATTTTGGTGCTCCAAACATTAACTTTTGTAATGGACATTAGTTCAAATATATAAGAAGCTACTGAGAAGTAGAAAAAGTATCAGTTTGGGGCCAGGCATTGTTCAATTAATATTAAGCTTCTGCTATGTACTTAGAACTTTATTGGGTGATAGGAATAGAGCAGTGAGGTCAAAAAAGGTCTCTGTCCTGTGGCAATTATATTCTAGTAGAAGAAGGTAATTTCAGATTAGAGATAAATGCTCTAAAGAAAATAAGGCAGTACAATATGAAAAAGAGTGGCTGGAATGGGTCCTGCTTTACATAGCGAAGTTCTCTCAGAGGAAGTGACATTTTGAGCTGAGTCTTGTATGAGAAGATAGAACCAGCTATGTAAAGATCTGAGGAAGGATATGCTACGCATAAGAAAACAGGAGGAAAGGCCTAGAGGTAGCTGAGGGCTTATTAGCTTACATGAGGAACAAAGGATGTCTGTGTGACTGGAACAGAGTAGTGTGAGAGGAAACGCGACTGCAGCAGGTTGCTTCTGTGGTGTTATATTTCCCAATTTGGGTACATCGCTACCTTTCCTCATAAATGACTAAGTTTGTTCCTTACCTTCTTCCAGCTTTGATTTGTAGAACACATATGACTGACACTCTAGGTCACAGGGATGAGAGTTCCGAGGGATGAGAGGCAGTTCCGAGGGAACTGGAAGGAGTTTTGCACCCTCAAGATTTGAAGCCGAATCCCAAATGCCATCCTTGGATGTTCTTCCAACTTAGTGTCAGAGAAGTAAAATTCTGTCTTACTTAAGCTACTCTTCTTTTGGGTCTCTTGTTTACATCCAAACCTAATCCAAGCTCATAGAGGCAGGAACCAGCCACATCATCAAAAAAGTTTTAAAGGGACTATTAAGAAATTGAATTTTGTTCTGAATGCAATGGGAAGTCACTCAGGTTTTAAGCAGAGAGTAATGTGACCTAACTTGTATTTTATAAAATTTTACGGGACATGAGGACAAATGAGCTACAGGCAGTCCAGAGTAGAAGAGGGGCCAGGAATCCTACTTTCAGGATTTTGTCTCCAAAATTCACTGGCAATTTATTACAAAGGCTATTTATTACATCAGTGTTTGTAAAAGACTAACAACAATCCAAATGCTCTTTAAAAGGGGCTTGGTTGAAGAAATTACTGTATAACTGCACAGAGAATTACTACTGAAAGTGGGCGACTCAAAGGAACTTTTTGCCTTGACTTTAAACTTTAACACATATAGGCCTGCTTCTCTCTCCGGAGCAGGCTACTAGCAGTTTGCATTAACAATTACCTTTAACTGAAACTTTACTGGATGCACCTATCTGCCTGCTTCTTTCTACAAGCAGGCTACACACTCTTTATTAGCATTTACATTGTACCTTTACCATTGATATGCAAATACCAGCTACTCTCTGCTTTCTTTCCCTCTTTCAGACCTAAAAAAAAACTTTAAAACACAGTTTAAACTCTCCACTCATAGGTTCTTTCCACCATCCCCTTCTCAACCCAAATACCAAACCAATGCAAGACTATCAGTGCAGACTAATTTATTTCTAACAAAGTGATTTCTAATTATCCTAATAACTACACAAGAAACATGTATGGAAAACTCCAATTACTTTAACATTGTCCAAAACCTTTCTCAGCATTGTCCAAAGTTTCCCCAGATTGCCCAGAAATCCACAGTCTCTCAGTCCTGATCATCTCACCAAAATCAGCCAGTCAGAGTTCCTTTCCACGTGTTTAAAGACATCTTTTTTTAGGCGTGCTCCTTTGGCATACTCCAGCTCCTCCATGCCATCCTCTTCTTGTCGTTCAGGTAGAAACTTCATGGTGCTGAACCAGCAAAGTTCACTTTCTTCTCAGGCTTAACTTGCACGGCCTCTTTCAGACACAAGTCAAATTCAGCAAAACAGACTCCAACCCGGAGTTCAAATCTGTAAACTCCTTAAGTGCATTCAGCACACATGCTGCCAGTCTGGGCCAGCCAAAGGCTACAGGTCCCCAGGCCTGGCCATGTCCACATGGCTCACATCTATACAAGATGGCCGATTCCCATCTCTCCTCCATTGAACCTCTATCTCAATATTGCCTCTGAACCCTTATTTGAATCCTTCTCTTTGTTTGCACACCCTTTATATATCCTGATTTCCCCCCCTTCCGGGAAACCTGTTTCACCTTGACAATTTCACTTCTTTCTCCCCTTGCCTCTCCCTGAAGGGAAATTCCAACTAAGGTTATTCTCACATTTTCGCATCTGTCCTTGAAATCTGCAATCTTAAAACAGGATACAATGAGGGGGAGAGGGGTAGCACACCCTATCACTACTGTGTAACAATAAAAAGGTTTGAAGATACCTACAGACTGCCAGTTTTTTGGCTTGGTCCTTTTTCCAAGACTGTTTTGGCTATTTGGGGTTTTTGCATTTCCACAGGAATTTTAGATTTTGTCATTTGCTATTTGAAAGCTGGGCTTTTAAAAGACTTTCTTTAAAACTTTATTCTTTAATTAGCAACCTTGGTGGGGGAAGTTACATTAGGACTAAGAGGCAAAAACAAAGCCAAGCCAGCCAATTTTTTCTAATCTGGTTATGAAACGGTATAAAGAAGACTTTCTGACTTTAACTGGATACACCTATCTGCCAGCTTTTCTTTACAAAGCAGGATACAAGCAGGCCATTAGCATTTTTACTGATTCCTTTACCATTGATATGGTAAACATCAGCTACCAGCTTCTCTCTGCTTTCTTTCCCTCTTTCAGACTTAAAAAGAAAAACTTAAAAAACACAGTTTAAGCTCTCCACTCGGGGATTCTTTTTACCATCCTCAGCCTCAGCCAAAATACTAAACCAATGCAAGACTATTAGTGCAGACTAATTTATTTCTAACAAAGTAATTTTTAATTATTTTAATAACTACAAAAGAAACATGTAAGACTCAGATTACTTTAACATTGTCCAAAACCTTTCTCAGCATTGTCTAAAGTCTTTTCCCAGATTGCCCAAAAATCCTCAGTCTCTAGGTCCTGATCATCTCACCAAAATCAGCTAGTCAGAGTTCCTCTCCACGTGTTTGAAGACATCCATATTTCTTTGGGGCTCTCCTTTGGCATGTTTCTTTGGCATGCTCCAGCTCCTCCATGCCATCCTCTTCTTGTCCTCTTCATGGTACTGGACCCAGCAAAGTTTACTTTCTTTTCAGGCCTGTCTTTTGCACGGCCTCTCGCAGACACAAGTTAAACTCAGCAAAACAAACTCCAACATGGAGTTCTAATCTGCAAACTTTTTAACTGCATCTAGCACACATGCTGCCAGCCTGGGCCAGCCAAGGGTTGCAGGCCCCCGGTGGCCACATGGCCAAGCTCACATGGCTCACATCTTTACAAGATGGCCAATTCCCATCTCTCCTCTATTAAACCTCTCTATCTGCTCTCCATATTAAAATCCTTCTCTTTGTTTGCACACCCTTTATATATCCTGATTTCCTCACCTTCCAGGAAATGTTTTATCTTGACCATTTCATTTCTTTCTCCCCCTGCATCTCCCTAAAAGGAAAATTTCAACTAAGGTCATTCTCACATTTTAGCATACCTGTCCTTAAAATCTGCAGTCTTAAACAGGAGACAATGGGGGGGGGGGGGTAGCACACCCTATCAGTTAGAGTAGAATTTACCCCACTTTTCTGGGTTAATTTATTCCTAATTTATTTTTTATACTATTAAGGAATATTTTCAATTTCATTTTGAAGTATTTATTGCTAGTACATAGAAAGTCATTTATATATTGCTTTAGTATCCTCCGACCTCATTGAATTTGCTTATTCTTGTTTTTTTCAGTGAATTCCTTTACATTTGTGTTAATAAAGACATTTTTATTTTTAATCTCAATCCAAATGCCTTCTGTTTCTTTTTCTTGCCAAATTGGCTTAGTTAGGATCTCCAAATACAATGGTAGATAAACTGATGAGAATGCACATTCTAACTTTGTTCCTTACTTAGTGGGAACACATTTATCATGATGTTAGCTATAGGTTTTTTGAAGCTATCCTTTATCAGGTTAGGAAGTTTTTTCTCATAATTTATTGACTTTTACTATGAATGAATATTAGATATTACCTGTATTTAGATGATTTTTTTTTTTTTTTACTTAAAACTACACGTTTCATTTCCAGTTTTGCATATTAGTAACTGGGCTATGGTCACTGTCCTAACAACTAGAAAGCTGGAAAATCCAGTTAGAAAAATCAACTCTTTCTGTGCCCTAGTAGGACACGGAGCAAACTGTTGCCCCCAAAACTGAGAGATAGGCAGATGGACTTATGATTTACAGGAGCAATGTCTCATGAGCAGAAATCTTTGTGGAAGCCTGTGCCAGGGTTGGAAAAATTAATAAATTGTTAGAAGCTCAATGTTGACAAATCTGAGTTAAAAGCTCTAAGGGACTCACCCGTAGGGGTCCAAGTAAGACTTGAACTTGTCCAAGTAAGTGCATACTGCGCTTTGATATTAATCTTAAATTCCTTTTAATCTGTCAGTTTCCTCCATTCTTTTCTCTCCAAGTGACTGACTTGTGGAAATATTTATAGTTTATCACCCCCTAGATTGTGCTCACTGAATCCCTATGAATAATGCATTCCTCTGTTCCCCTGTATTTCTTGAAAATGAACATGTAGAATATCAATTCTTAACTTAATTGATGCAAGAATCTTTTACAAACTCTAAAGCTAGTAAGTATTCAGAGCTTACTAGCCTATGTGGATTACATCTATTGATAATTCATTGGTACATTAAAAATATGCATGTTACTATTTAAATCATGTAACCTATTAGCATAAGTAACATTTGAAAAAAATAAGTTTCAAAAACAGTGAACAGGCCACTTTTATATCTTTATTCAAAAATATAAATGTGTAAGATTGTTCCTACAATTTTTGGTTTAATAGAAGGCAGTTGCTTCTGTAGTCAGTTTTTTGGCAGTTTTTCTTTTGGTCGAGGTAGATGAATACAACTTCCATGAACATGGAATCAGAAAGGGCAAGTACACTTTAATAATCTTACTATTATGGATATCTTGAATACTACATCAAAATTTGACAAGTGATTGTTTTTTTTTTAAATTCATTTTATTGATTTTTCACAATTGTGCATTAATTGATCCCTCCTCCTCCCTCTGTATGCCCGCTACGGAGGGGATACGGTCCCCCCTCCAGTCACTCCATTTCCCATTTTTCTGCGATTTGTTGGTTGGTTAAGTTGATGTTCAGTTGTTGGTAGTTTAGCCCGTTGTTCTCTTCTGGTATCTGGTAAATGGTTTGTTTTTTTTTTTTCTTTTTGCATATATATGTATATTTATATTACATTAGTCCATTATTGTGTACCCCGGGTTTTTTCCCACTTCACTAACATCTGTTAACTATCCTGATCATTTATGCTCCTCACCTCCCCCTCTTCCCCCTCCTCCCCTCTTGCTCCATGGTTCAGTCCCATTGGTTTTCATTTTTTCTCATTTGTTTTTCCCTATATCCCATCATATAAGTGAGACCATCCTGTATTTCTCTTTTTCTTTTTGACTTATTTCTGCTAATATGAGTCTTTCTAGTTCTATCCAGGTTGCTGCAAATGACATGTTTGTCCTCCTTGATGGATGCGTAGTATTCCATCGTGTATATGTACCACATTTTTTTTAGCCAATCATCTGTTTTGGGGCATTTGATTTGTTTCCAATTCTTTGCAACTGTAAACAGGGCTGCAATGAACATGCGCGTACATGTGTCCTTTTGAATTAATGTTTTCATGTCATCTGGGTAGATTCCTAGTAGTGGGATTGCTGGGTTGAATGGTGAGTCCACTTTCAATTGTTTGAGGGTCCTCCACATAGTCTTCCAGTTTGCACTCCCACCAGCAGTGTAAGAGAGTTCCTTTTTCTCCACATCCACACCAACATTTGTTGTTGTCTGTTTTATTTATATGAGCCATTTTTACTGGTGTAAAAATGTACTAAGATGGTATCTCAGTGTGGTTTTAATTTGCATTTCCCTGATTATTAGTGATGTGGAGCATTTTTTCATATGCCTATTAGCCATCTCTATCTCCTCTTTGGTGAAGTGTCTTTTTAGTTCTTCTCCCCATTTTTTGATTGGGTTTTTTGCTTTGTTTTTGTTGAGCTGTAGGAGCTCTCTGTGGATCTTTGTTATCAGGACCCTTGTTACTTGACAAGTGATTGTTGAGATCTGAGACCTTGCAGTCCTTTCATGCTGTTCTGGTTGGTCTTATCTAACACTTTTAGTGGATCTTTAATGTACTGGTTATTTAGAAAACTGGTTCCATGAATTATGCAACCTTATATATAAGAAGGAAGTGGATTGCATGGGAGGTTGATAGAATGGGTCCTAAAGAAAAGCATTAAATTTTAATTTTCATGCAGATTTTATATTACACTGCAGTGCTTCCCCCAATACTTAGATACTTAGATAAGCATGCACAAAGAAAAGTGAAAAATCAAATGGGGTAAAATGTTAACAATAGGCAAATCAGACATGGGTGGTGGTTTTACTACTTTATTTTTACAACTTCTTGGTCTGAAATTGTTTCCAAATAAAAAGTTTTTTTTTTTTTAAATTTAAAAATTCCTAATTCCACCTGGCAATAATCCCTTTATTTCTTCAGGTTGAAATACTTACAACTTTACATAAAGGAAATGTGATATAGAAACAAAATTTAAATAGTAAAGGTAAAAGTATTAAAAAACATTAACCAAAAATTTTTATGGTAAAAACTACCTTTATTTAAAAAAGTTATACATGCTAGAAAAAAGCATAAATGATACATGTAAACAATTGTTTACCAAATACTTATTTTTTTCTTTGTAAAGGTGCAAATGATCATTAAATGTAAACAAAAGTTGCCAAATATTTTTATACTGTGGGGAACTAGGTTCTTTTTGGTTGTGATTAAAGTCTTAAATATTTTCCTGCAAAATACATTGAAAAAAATTGGTCTATGAACACGATGACCCAAAAAACTTCAACCACTGATATTTCTATCATTTTTTTCCTTAAAGATTTTAATTTTTCACCAGAAAGTGCAAATTGAGTAGTAGTGGCTTTAGAGAATGAGATTGATATAGTTTGTATAGAAGAACAAAGATTTAATGCCTCAACTGACTTTACTCTCATTAGCATGTGCTATTAAACAAAGAGAAAAATTCATTCCTTTGAAGACTGTTTTCACAGGTAAGCCTCAGCTTCAACAGGCCTGAGCATGAAGTATAGATTGCTTAACTATTCACTGCTCAGAGGAGGACATTTCTCCCTGCTGGTCCTTTGTAGCAATAAGGAATAGGAAGGGGTGTTGCTTTCAGTCAGTTATGCTTTTGAGCAAAATCTTTTGCACAGTTGCACATGATTCTATTGGAGGATTCTCAAGACTGTCTGAGTTTTGAGACTCCTATACTGTTTTTATAGGGGCACTGAGCAGAGCTCTAGATGTAGCAGAAACTATGGAGATGTTATGAAAAAAAGATTTGAAATAGAGCAGGAAGCAAGTTCACATGGAAGGAAACAAGATGTAAAATGGCTGGAATGAAAACGTTAGTGTTTTCATCCTGATTTGACTTATTATTACTTTTGAGTTGTACTATTTAAAATGAGATGTTTCCTTGTTTTTTTTTTTTAGATTTTTCAAGTCTTCTGGTGCTTAGTGAAGCAATGATGGCTAGCTAATACTTTGCATATTTTGTCACTGGTAGTCCTTCTGAGTGGAGTCATGTGGATGGAGTGCCTAGCTATAACAACTAAATCATACATAGCCCTTCTCCCCTTATTACTATGTTCAAACTTAATACCCTAAAAATAATTTTACTGTTTTTTTTTTTCGAGAGGAAGGCTAAGTCCAAAAAAACAAACAAAAAAAAAATCCCCAAACAAAATAACCCAAATCCAACAACAATAACAAAAAAACAAAAAACAAAAAACCCATAAATTAAAACAATAAATATTTTTCTACACAGAATTAAAAATTATTGTGCAAAGGTGACTTGTTGCAGGTGAAGTACTTTCAGTGTATTTGTATTTCCAAACGTAGAGGCACCGGCAAAGGATAAAATTTGTTCTAGTGTTTTCTTGAGCTATACAAAGTTCCAAAGTCAAAGCTCTCCAGAAATACAGAGAAGTATATACATGACTGTCTTCCAAATATTCACCATATATGGGATTCACAATGTGTCATTTTAATAACTCCTACACCACCCCCTAGCCGTCGGTAATTCATCCCACCATATAACCTGCAAAGAGAGAAAGAAAATCAGATTTCTGACTAGAAAAAGTTCTGTTTTTTCCACAATTAACAGGTGAATAGAATACCTGTTTCTATAGACAATACTTTCAGCTTTAAATGCCTCTCCAAAAACTAGGAGTTGGAAATGCTACTAGCAAGTAATAGGATCATTTTGGACACTGACTGAGATACTTTCATTAGGATAGTTCTAAGAGTCCTATCTATTTTTTGCATTATAACTTTATGGCTTTATATCTACACTGACTTCGAACAATTAGACAGAATTGTGTTCTATATTTTTGTCTGTAATTTTGCGCCAGCTATATTTTCCCATTCACATTTTCCCTTTACCTAACCTCCCTAAACTATTTTTATCCTTTCATCTTGTAAACCTCTTTAGACCCTTTATTTTTCCTTCTCTTTATAGGTTTTACTAGAATGCTAGCTTTTCAGTGAGGCTTTCCTGAACATTTTTTTTTTCCTGAGAGACTAGGTCTCAATATGTTGCCTAGGGTGGTCTTGAACTCAAGGACTGAAGTGATTCCTGGCCTCAGCCTCCAAGTAGCTGGGATTACAGGCACACGCCACCATGCCCAACTCCTGGACAACTTTTTAAAGTACACATTTCCACCTGCCCTTCCTGCTTTGCATGTGCCACAGCACACTTTCATGTCTGGTGTGGTACTTTTTGTCTCCCTCACTAATGTCCTACAGTGCTACATAGAACCAAGAGGGATAGGCAGAATTCAAATAATGTCATTATCTGTAAAGATTGTGTTTTCTTCAGCGATTCAGACTATAAAAAAAACTCACTACATTTATTAATTCAATCTTATAGTGTGATGAAGATCTGGGTGCTATTTTCAGGTTCAAAATGAGAAAATGTATGCAGCTAGGAAGGAATGAACAGACCCCCTTCAGAACAGTGACTATAAAGCAGACCTCACTTTATCTTTCATGGTCATGAGAAAAAATTTTCAAAATGTTTAGTCTCATATTTTATATCCAGACTGCTCTCTGTAGTTCATATATAGCTATTACCTCATAGTTTTTGCAAAACTCTCAAAAGTATTTGCAAAGAAACCCAATTTGTTGAGAAAGAAACCTCAAATTTGTTGGAAGGTAAAATTGTTTTCTTTTCCTTCTTTTTTTTTTTTTTTTTGAAACTAGGTCTCGCTATTTTTGCCTGGGGAACCGCAGGGTCACGTTGCTGGGGGTACCACGGACTCAAGCAATCCCTAGCCTCAGCTTCCCAGGTAGCTGGAATTACAGGCGCTCGCCACCACGCCCAGCTATTTTTTTTGGGACTAGGTCAGCTACCTTGCCCCCAAGAGGGACTTAAACCACAATCCCTGGGCCTGGCCTTGGCTTCCTTGGCTGCCACCTGCAGGCATACACCACCATGCCCAGCTGGTAAAATTGTTTTCTTAGAAGGTAGTATTTAGAATTAAGCATAGATAAGTTTGAGAACTATATATCTGACATTTTAAATTCCTGTCACATAAGATAGTTTGGGATATATTACACCATCTATTAGATTAGTTTCATGAATCAAATATAAAATGTGAGACTGAGTGAAGATTTAGACAAGATTTTAAGTTTAAAAGTTTAAGAGAATTTTGTTAAGTTTGTACAGTTTTTGAATATTAAATACAAGCATCACCTGGTTTATGTTAATTTACAAGAAATGCTTAAGGACTTGGAAGGATTTATTAGATAATTAAGAACTAAAAAGCAAAATAAAATTAAATCTATAAAAATAGTTGAACATAGTTAAACTCTCATCTATAAGATGTATCTCCTCTGAAAGTGTCCTAAAATCTATTAATCGTTAAAACAAAGTACTAAGTAGATTTTGAAAACCTAAGGGGGGAAAATCTGTTTTAAAATTAAATATTTATTTTAAAAAGTAACTTAAATTTGTTTTTGCTATCCATAAAGGTACCCACAAAAACATACTGACAGATTGAGAGCCAAAGGTATAGTAGGTACTAATTCTTACTCAGTCACTAATTTGCTCAAGCAAACTCAGTCACTAATTTCTTGGTGCCTTAGTTTCTTCCGCTGAACGTGAACAGGACTAGAGAGATTCCATGCACTCCATCACCTTCCTTTTCCCTATTTCTAATTATAAACTGAACAGTTACAAAGAGAAGAATTTTGTAAAATGTCAGCCACTTAAAAATAATGAAGTAAAAAATAAGACATCAACTATGGATAACTTTGGGCCCTCTTCAAAGTATTACAGATATAATTCTATATATTGACCATCTTCACTTTGAATTTCTAGTGAGCAGTGAACATAATTTGCAGCTATGTTTACAGCTTACCTCCATGTATTAGCATCAGGATCAAAAACTTCAATGGTCTTTAAGTATGTCGTGCCGTCAAAACCTCCCACTGCCATAAGCTGTCCATTCACCACTGCCAGACCAACCTGTAGAACCAAAACAGTGGCTGCTGAAGAATAATCACTCGGAAAGATCAGATTGGTTTCTAGACAAATCTCTTTACTGAAAGACTTCTTTATGGCCTTATATTCTGTTTTACTTATAGCAGAAAAAAGTAATGAGCAAAGTCTAAATTATGGGAACTACAAAGGGAATTATGTTCAATTAGAGTTTTTACATAGTTGAAAATGGTTTCTTAAATTTTAAGAACAGCATTTACTGGTAGTGATCATGAACCTCCAAACTGCTCTCATGTCTTTTGATACTTGCCTATTCTAATTTACTTTCTACACTATTGCTAAAATTGCCATATTGAAATACAGATCTAACCGTGCTGTCACTTCCCTCTAGTAACCTTGTAAGCCTCTCTACCGCCTAAGTTTAAGGTCCTTATTTTTTTTTTTTGCGACTAGGTGTCGCTATTTTTGCCCGTGGAACCGCAGGCTCTCATTGCCCGGGGTACCACAGACTCAAGCAATCACCAGCCTCAGCTTCCCAGGTAGCTGGGATTATAGGCGCACACCAAAACGCCCAGCTATTTTTTGGAACTAGGTCTTGCTATAGGCCCCAGGTGGGACTCGAACCGCGATCCCTAGCCCCGGCCGCTTCATAGGCTGAAGCGTACAGGCACGAGCCACCGTGCCTGGCTAAGGTCCTTATTATATCGTTTAGGTCCTCCAGAAATCATACTATCCCATGTTTTAGTTTCACCTGCCATTATATCTGATAATAGATATATCTATTATCTGCAGTAATACTGAATTGCTAGTCCCAGAAAATACCACACATTCCTCATACCTCCACACTTTTCACATGTTTTTCCTGGTTGGTGTTTCCTTCCCTACTTCTAGAAACTTAAATTCTTTCATGCCTAGCTGACACATAACATTCTCTGGTTTCTTCACAGCTCTGAAAGCATTAAGTATGTTCTCCCATGTTCTCTGATAATACACCTGGACTGAGAATTTGCTTTTAACATTTGCTATAAACATTTCAGTTACCTTTACTAGATTGGGAACTGCTACAAAGGAATGGTGTTATACAATTTTTTATTTTATTTAGCACAGTAAGTACTTAATAAGTATTAGCTAAGTGAGTGAAAATATAATCAACAAAATGGAGCAGTGAAAACAACTGGAATGTGACCCAGAAGCTCTAGGTTACCAGTGATAGAGCCACAGACACGTGACTGTTAAACTTCTTAGGATGGGAGAATTCAACATAATTTAGGTAAGCCTGACTTGCCTTCTATGACAGCTAGAAGAGAGCAGCTTGTGGAGACCAGAGTGGGGCCAAATATGTTTCTGTTTAAACATATGTTTTGGTATTTCAACTGCTTGAAATAACACCTAGAAACATTAGGTAGAGATTTTTTAGTTCTAACAGATATGGATAGAGCCATGTGTCTGATAGGTAGAAATATATCCATATATATGGCTAAAATTCAACAAGGTAGTAAATAAGACAGGAAGATGCCTTTCAGAGAAGTAGTCGATATAAATCATAGAAGAAACAATTTTCTAAGATAAGATATTTTACCTGAAATAACAGTAATCAAAAGAAATTATATTTTCAAGTAAAAGTAGCAGCATTTGTTTTGCATAAACAGGTTAACTCCTCACTGTCCCAGTGTGTTATATTTGACAGAACAGAGCTCCCCTTCTGCACAGCCCTCTTGATACTTGTTCTTCAAAGTTCTCAGGAAGTGGGCACTTACTCCACTACGTCGTGATGTCATAGCCACCACTGGGGACCACTGGTTGGTTCTGGGGTTGTATCTCTCAGCACTGCTAAGCTCTGTAGTGTCATCTCTACCTCCCACTGCATAGATCATGTCCTGATATACGGCACAGCCCAGGTGTTTCCTCCGGGTCCCCATAGGGGCGATTGTGTGCCATCTGTTTTCCTGAGGATTATAACGCTCCACTGCAGGGAAAAGAAAAACCAGTAAATAACTATTAAACTACTCACCGCTAGCTTTCTTTATAGTCACTAACACACACATTTTTAATAAGCATATGACTTTTCCCTCTGGGAAAGACTTGTATACCTTTCAATGACACCATGATACTCTCACTAAGGTCTGGTTTCTGCCAGATATGGAATGGTAGGCAAGATGTGTGCTGGAGTCAAGACACCAAGTTCTAGTTCTGGCTGGTTCAACCCATTAGCTAGGCAGCTTGGGGCCTCTTAAAATGAAGGAAGCAGACTATATGATCTGTGAGCACCACCCTACACTATAATTTATAATCATAATCAGACAATTATATAATCTTGCATTCCTTTGCCTATAAATGTTTCTACTGGGTTCCAAACCACTGAAACGAAGATGAGACAGTAACTTCATGTGAGTGTCACGCTCACAATATCCTTTAGCAAAACAAATCTATTATCCTAAACCAATTTATAACTATGTTTTCACTTAGTCTTAAAATAGAGGCTTTTTGTTTTTCTAAAAAGAGATGGCTGGGGAGGAAGGAAGGAAGATAATCATATTAAGAAGTAGTTCTTTTATTTGGAATTCCAGAAACTTGTAAAGGGGAGGGAGAAAGAAATATATTGGGACTATAATAGAAGGGTATGACTGCGAGGGAGCTGAGGAAGAGTTAGAGTTGCAACTTTCTAGAGGGAAAATAAGTTTTCTAATAAATTACTGGATAACCTGGACTTTTACATATTTCTTATAGGGGACTCTCCCAAAGGAAATGTGCTGCTTTTGGGGAACCAGGTCAACTTTGGAAGGGATTAACCTGTGTTGAGTGGTGATGTTCCATCAGAGCCACCTACAGCGTATAAGAACCCTCCTAACACAGCCACAGCGACACCCAATCGTCTGGTACTCATAGAGGCCACTCGAGTCCACTTGTTCTCCTTTGGATCATACCTGCAGCGAGAGAAACCAAGACTTCATAAGTGAAGTCTTTCTCAGAAGGTAGGAAATCTACTAAATACATACTGAATATGTGCACTTGCCTGGTCTAGTGCAGAGAGAATCTAACATATTTTACTTAGTTATTAGGAAAATAAAGTCTTAAAATTTGTGCCTGTGTCTGTTATTAATCATTTTCTATAGTCTAACTTGTAATGCTGGGGTTAGAACTCTGAAAACTACATTTCTCCTTTGCCAAGTTTGGTTTCTATTAGATTCTGCCAAAAGGAAGGACTTGAAACTGCCAGTCTAGGGAAGGAAAAGGGACTTACTCCTTTGTTTGCTTGCCATGTCTTTTAGTGTTGGCTAAGCAGTGGGTTGCCACTCTGATGCTACCCATTCATTTCAGTTTCTAGCCTTTTTCCGGCACCTCTAAAACTAGCCTTGTTGTCTTTCTCTTGGAGGTACCTCTCTGAGCATCTGAAGTGAAAAGTAAGGATGAAATATGTTCTTTTACCAGTAATTAAAGAACACGAGACTACAAAGTCTAACCTCTAGGATGGACAGAATAACAGAAAGTCAACAGGGCAAGAATTTAAAAAAAAATATAATCTATTTCACCATAATTAACTGATTTGTAAAGGTATAAAGTGAACCTTCTTAGTCCAGATTTCTCTAATTATATTTCAAAAATGAGACTCAACATACAAAACTTTGGGGTCTTTACAAGATGTATTAAAGAAGTAAAAAAAAATGTATTAAATGAAGTACTATTACTTTAATTATTTCTCTGGAGGAAGTCTTGTCATTCATTCATTAAATATACTTCAACCCAGGTGTGGTGGCACGCACCTTTAATCCCAGCCTTGGAATCGTTTGAGTCCATGGGTTCGAGACTACCTTGGGTAACATAGCAAGATCTAGTCTCAAAAAATAGCTGGGCATGGTGGCGCGCACCTGTAATCCCAGCTACCTGGGAGGCTGAGGCTGGGGACCAGCTTGAGTCTCAAAAAAAAAAAAAAAATATATATATATATATACACACACACACACACTTCAAGTAGACTAGGAAAAATATCAGAATAGATTTCAGAAGTGGTATACTTAACATTCTATGTACTATATAAATTAAAATGTTTCCAAAACTTTGACTTTAGGTTCAATTAGTATAATGCATAGTTTAAAAAATTTGGTCATTATCTTTCCCCTTCCTAGACTTAAGATCAACTGAAAGCTTTTTGCTTAAAACACCTATAACTGCTAAAATAATTGAAAATAACTTTAAAAAATCACCTCTCAACAATGTTGAGGCAAGACACACCATCTTGGCCGCCCACAGCATAGAGAAAGCCTCCCAGCACTGCTACACCGACACTTGTCCTGCAGGTGCTTGTAGGAGCCACATCACTGCTCCACTGGTTTGTTTTGGGGTCATACCTGCAAAGAACATATCAAAAGCAAAGTTTTTTATACTACACAAATAAAATTTGGTTGTGTTGATGTATTCAATAATATATGATAATATATTATTATGATAATTAATATCATATATAATTATTAATAATATATAATTATATTAATATAATAATCAATATAATTATATTAATTATATTATATATAAAATATATAAATATATATTTATATAATATATATTATAGTATATATATTTATATATATATTTATATATAAATATATATAATATATATTTATATATTATATAAATATATAAAATATATATTATATATAAATAATATAATAATTAATATAATTATTATTAATAATATAATTATTATTATGATAATATAATATAATATGTGTTTGTCTCCCTGAAAATGGGACTGATCAATAACTAACACAAATGAAAGTCTGATTTGTTTTCATTTTTTAAAATTCATTTTTAAATACAACTTATAGATGAATATATTTTCTTTTAAAAATTTTTTTAGAGTGTTACAGATAAAGGTAAAGTTCTCTTTGAGTTATACCCACATCCTGACTCTTTTCATTCAGATCTATTATAGTATGTCATTCAAGACTTTTCAGTAAAATAGTTTTAAATAGGTATATGTCTATCCACATATTTTTTATATAAAAGCATGTTTTCTTTAACAAATAACAACTAGCATTGTTCTTTTACTGAAAATAGTTTAATGATCTTATTTCTGAGATTTTTCCCTTGAACTGTTTCATTACACTCTATGTGCACTGTTCTTCAGCCACAATCCTATTATGTATCCTGAACCTGTTTCTGATATTTTGCTATGAAAAACAGTGATTACTCTTGTATTTGTTTTCCTTGTGCAAATTGATGATAAGTACAACAACTGGGCCACAGAGTATGCTCATTTTTAATTCAAAAATTAAATTTCTACCAAATTTCTTTTTTTGTAGTGATGTCACTTTTACTTGTCATCATTTTAATTTTATTTAATTTATTTATTTTTAAGACTAGGTCTCTCTATTTTTGCCTATGGAACCACAGGTTTATGTTGCCCGGGGTACCATGGACTCAAGCAATCCCCGGACTCAGCTTCCCAGGTAGCTGGGATTACAGGTGCGCGCCGCCATGCCCAGCTATTTTTTTTTGGAACTAGGTCTCACAACGTTGCCCCAAGTGGGACTCGAAATGCGATCCCTGGTCCCCACCGTGGCTTCCTAGGTTGCTGCTTACAGGCATGTGCCACTATGCCCCACCTTCATTTTTATTTTATTAGGTGTTTATTAGGTGTTCTTTTTTATAACTTCTTGATATAAAACATGATTCATTTATTTCCCTATCTTTTTTATTTTCAAATGTATGTGATAATGCATATACATTTGCCTCTGAATACCTTGCATAGTTGCATTCCAATCTTTTTAATATAAAGGGCCAATCGTTATTAAGTTATAAATATTTAGTCATTTTCACTTATTTCTTTAATTTATTACTGTTTTTAAGGGTACTTTTAAAAAAACTTGTATGCAGCTGACTCCTTTTTAAAAAAGTTTTTCAGCTACTCAATCTGTACCTCTTGTTCTTCATATGCTACAAGGGTCATAGCTAAGTTAAGGAAATACCAAACATCACTATAAATTAACAGCTGATGGAAAAAGGCTGCTTTGGAAGTATCTAGGACTTAAGAAAATTAGTTATTGTTGGTTTCAACATGCTGGGTACTATGATAGAAAAGATATTTCAACAATTATAGTATAATGTGATATGTTCAAAATACTTATGAAAGTACAAAGGAATGTGTATGTATATATGGTGTCAGAGAAGACTTTCTATCAGTAACATTTGAGTCTTGAAGGTCTATGACAGGAAGAAAGAACAGCATGAATACATGTAGGGCAAGAGGCTTGAAAGTGGACAGTATATTCAAGTAACTGCAAGCAGTCTGGTGAGTGTGCACTAGCATGTTTAAGGAATATCGGTGTACCAGGGGAGCAGATCGAAAACACAGGTGGTAGAGGTCAGAACATAAAGAACCTGCATGTTCATGCAGTAATGTACTGGTTACCAATAGTGCCACAGATGCAGTGAAAAAGCAACAAATCACATCTGTGAAGAGTAAAGTTTCAAATAGACTTCACTCACCTTTCCACACTATTGAGATAAGAGGATCCATCATGGCCGCCTACTGCATATAACAGGTCATCAAGAACACTGACCCCTACTCCACACCGCCTTTTGCTCATTGAAGCTACCATTCGCCATTCACTGGCTTGTGGATCATATCGTTCAACACTGGAAATGGCATCTCCACTGCACCAACCCCCAACTGAGGAAGTAACAGAAATTGTCAGATACCTATCTTAAAGCACAAGTTCTAGTACTTCCTGTTAACTTAAATTTTGACATAATGCTTGCAGTTCTCTATGAGGAGGTCTAAACATAAGTTATAACTTTCACTTACTGCAATAGGATTGTTGGAATTTTTAACTTACTTTTCTAAATACATTCGTATTAGTATTTTACAGAGTAGGGAAAGGGCTCCAAATTCAAATCAAATTGGGAGGTAATATGGTTTAATGACAAGAATGCTGAATTTTTTTTACTGAGAAAACTGGGGCTTGAGTGTTGCTTCTACTACCTATGTGACTTGGGAATGATCTATTTCTACCTTATTTGCAAAATAAGTACTAAAAAAATCAAAAAGTAAAATATATTTGAAATTAGTTTTTAAAGTATGAAATATTATGTAAATGTAATATATTACCAAAACCAGAAGGAGAACTTAGAAATCTGTTTTTCTTTTACTTCATTAGGAGAGAAGGATTTTGGTCCATCTCTTATATTGGAAATAATATAAAAATTCTTATGATGTATATAACAAAATGTTTGTTTTGCTGCTTAATCTTCAGCCAATACTGTTTAATCTGCTGCTGTTTAATCTTCAGTCAATACTGACTCTACATTATCCAGAAAGACACTTAAGGTCAGAAGGCATTTTTAAAAAATTACATATTCCATAGCACTCAGAATAGCAGGTTCAAATGAAGTTCTACAGAGTTCTCTGTATGTTTCATAGAAAAAAGGTATGATTATGGCAGATATATTTGCTCTTCTTTCAAATTACCTATTTCAATCTAAAATAAAAGACAGATTCTGGTGCTTTAAACATTAAATAATATTTTATCTTAATGTGAGCACACCTGTAAATGAGTGTTTTCTAGGAGGGGGTTTCAGACTCAAAATAGGAGTATTTTTAATGTTCTTTTAAATGGATCTGAAAGTTTGCTTTATTTCAAATCTCAATGTGTTTCAAATCTAAATGTATAACATATATTTTCACCTTTTAAAAAATTCATTCATCCATTCATCCATTCATCCATTCATTCACTCACTCACTAGGTCTCGGTATTTTTGCCCGTGGAACCCCAGGCTCTCGTTGCCCAGGGTACGACAGACTCAAGCAATCCCCAGCCTCAGCTTCCCAGGTAGCTGGGATTACAGGCACACGCCACCATGCCTAGCTATGTTTTTGGAACTAGGTCTCGCTATGGGCGAGACTCAAACCGCGATCCCTAGCCCTGGCCGCTTCATAGGCTGAAGCTTACAGGCATGAGCCACGGTGCCTGGTCCTATTTTCACTTTTGAATTAAGATACTTAATTACACTAAACCATGGTTGTGTTTATGTATACTGAAATCAATAAACAGTATATATCAATATATAATGACTAAATGTGACTTTTGTTCTACAACATATGCCTGAAGTTTCAATATAAGAAAACTTATCTTTAACTATAAAATAAAAAGTTTGTTGCAAATATGAGTCATAAGCATTTGAGACAAAGCAAATAACTCAATAATTAAATCTGAGGCACAAATTTATAATGGAGCCATTACAATTAGCTATTTATTGGATTAATGAATACAGATCAAATTACTATTACTATTCAAAGGTTTGTTGAATTTCATTACCTCATGTTGATTTTATGTGCATTATGATTCCCCAGACTATAGGTAATTGCATAACTGAAACATAACTAATTATTATTAAATGTGAAGTACACTGTACTTAGAAAAGTAAGTGTACAATCCTTGCTATAGAAAATCTTAGACTAAGTTGAGCAATGTATCTTTGGAAAAACTGCTGAAAGAGAAGACGTGAGATACTGATTCTGAAAGAAATACTTCAAAGAGAAATTTAGTCAGAAAGTGCAACATTAATCCAAGTTCATAAAATACCTGAAATGAGGCTCATCAAAACCGTGAGCAAAAACCAAAACCAAAGCAGAACAAAACCAATACAGCAAATAAAAATGAAACACAAAATTGTTTAGCATTAAGAAGTCTAATGGCTAACAACCAAATTAAAGTACACAACTTGGGGTGGGGGGCAGGTGGGACAGGATGGGAATGGTCAGGGAGCGTGGGGGGGTGAACCCCAGAGATCACAAAATGTGAAATTTATATATAAACAAATTATTTAATTAAAAAAAAAGAAATCTAATGGAAACTAAGAGGACAGGCCAGAAAAAGAGATACCAAATTTAGTTAAGTACTCCTGAACAAAAAAGCTACTGGCACATTACAGGTTCAAGTTAAAGCTTCGAGAGTTTATTTCCATAGGGTGAGGAAGAAAGGAAGACTCAGTTTTCTAAAGTTAAATGAGAATTGGTGATAGGGCATTCCAAAGATAATGAAAGCAAACTGCAATTAAAATCAAAGCAAGTTGAGGATTAAGTTACAGTGACAGAGGGTCAAAGTCTAAAATAATGTCAGTGAACTGTATCACCAAAGATTAGAGCTCAAGATCTAGAAAATATAATAAGACTAACAAAGCAGGAAAAACCAGCATCTACTGTTAAGGAAAAGACCTAAGTTTATTTTTTCCTACAGTGAAAATAGAAACTTTACTAGCATAAAAAAGACGGCAGATGTTTTAACCTTTCTTCTTAATATTTTTGTAAATCAAAATTTCTAAACTACATGTGTATTCACTTCTGCAGTCAGAAAAACAAAAATAATCTCAGACACACCCCAAGACTCAATGTAATCAAACTGTTAAAAACTAGTGACAAGGAAAGACTACCAAAAGCATACAGTAAAAAGAATTACAATATAGGGAACACAATTAGACTGTATATGAACTTCTTGGTGGAAACTTTTCAGAAAAGAGAATAATGGCAGGAGATATTTAAATCTCTCAAAGAAAAGGATTTCCAATCTAGAATACTCTATCTGGCTAGACTATTACTAAAGTCTGAAAGAGGAAAAAGGAACTTTAGAAAAAACAAAAGTGGAAAGAATATATGACATCTAACTGTGTTGGAAGCTGTCACAGAATGGACTGGGCTCATGCTGTGAAATGAAGAATACCTCATTTCACTCTTCATCTGTCTTCAGAACACCGAAGACAGGACTGGCATGATGGGCGTCCAGAGAGCAGAGAGCAGCTTCTCCATTTCTCCAATGTTTACCTTAAGAAACATTCCTTGGAAGTTAACAACAAATTTATGGGTGGATCTCCTGTCCGCCATTATCTCATGGGAACCAATGTTTTACCCAATTTTATTGTACCCTAGCTATTAGTCTTCCTGAGTTAATTAGCAGTAAAACATTCTTTTAGCTACTTTTTTCACCTTACCCTGGGCGCTATAAAACTCTAGTCATCAGGATAATAAACCACTACTAGTCATGTGTCTGGTAGCCTTCAGACTGTGTCAATCTCTCTCGTTCACCTTTCTTTTTTTTTTTTTTTTGAGACTAGGTCTTGCTATTTTTGCCCGTGGAACCACAAGCTCTTGTTGCCTGGGGTACCACAGACTCAAGCAATTCCCAGCCTCAGCTTCCCAGGTAGCTGGGATTACAGGCGCACACCACCACGCCCAGCTATTTTTTTCAGAACTAGGTCTCGCCACGGGCCCCAGGCGGGACTTGAACCGCGATCCCTAGCCCCGGCCGCTTCATAGGCTGAAGCTTACAAGCACGAGCTACTGTGCCCGGCCTCGTTCACCTTTCTTGCAACTCTGCCCAGCTCTTTACAAAACTGGCCTTGAAATACTAAAGGAAAAACTATAAAATAACAACCAATTTCATCTAGAAGTAACATATCAAAATAATGTGGAGGAGGAAGAGAGTAAAGTATGGGCCATTAGACTGAGTTTGGAATTTCAGATCAATCCATTCAACAGGTTACAAGTATAGGCCATCAAACTTAAACCTCTTCAAAGAAAAGATCACTAGAAGTACCATAGAAAACAATGGAAATGAAACCCAAACAAAACATAAAATGTATTAAAAATACTCAATTGGTCACAGTATAGTAAGATACAGACCTGCAAAGAGTACTTCTCCACATCGAATAGGTTTCCGTGGTCTTGTCCTTGGTCCTTGCATTAGTGGTCGTTCTTGAGGCAATAGGAGATAGTTTTTAGCCTCATCTACCAAGTCCCTGTGAAAAAATTTTGCCTTTATTTCGAATGTCAAAATAACGAAATCCCAATAGGGTTCAGGAATATGTAAGTGGGCAATGAGAAGCAAGCACAAATCAAACCAAATTGTGAGTGCTGGTCAACATTAAGAGTCATAGAGAGCAATAATGCCAGTCACACTATGAATTGACAGGTATTTACATTATGACTTCATATCTTAGTGCAAATTTTGCCTAAAACTCAACATGCTTGGAGCGAACAATACTTACAGGAAACTAAAAATTATAACAACACAACTGTCACCTGCTATTAACTAGAAAGTAAATGGTAACTAACAGTGAATAGTAACTAAAATAGTTACTCTTTTTCTGATGAATTTTATTAGATTCTGTAGAATAGTGGCAAAACAGCATTTGGCCATGGCAGTAGATAAAACACTACAGTGAAGTAACAAAAATAGGCAAAAAATTGGATTGCTAAAAAGAAACACTGTACCATCATTTAATATTAATTTTTATCTAGTACTGCATGAGTGGTTTTTGCTTAACAAATCTATTGAGGGAGAAAAGATTTTTCCTCTTAATTTACTTTATGAGGAGAACTTAAAAATTAAACTTGTCAATATAATGTTGTAACACAAACTATGTATTTAATTAATTTAAGTTAAGAGATTTGGTGTCTTTTTCCTTTTTTTTTTTTAAGCTAGGTCTCACTATGTTCCCCAGAGTAGTCCCAATCCTGCAGACTTAAGCAATCCCCAGCCTCAGCTTCCCAGGTAGCTGGGATTACAGGCATGCTTTTTTTGAGACCAGATCTTGCTATGTTGCCTGAGAACTCAAGTGATTCCAGGCCTCTTGCCTCCCAGTGCTTGGATTATAGACGTGCACCACCACGTTCAGCAGATTTAGTAGAACTCAAGTGATTCCAGGCCTCTTGCCTCCCAGTGCTTGGATTACAGATGTGCACCACCATGCCCGGCAGATTTAGTGTTTTAATGCAAATTCAACCTCTTACTTTGTTTTTTCTCAACACTGGGTTTACAAAACTACAGTAGCTCCTGGCCTCCTGGTGCAATGGTAGTGTATCTGGCTTTAACATTACATTGTCATTTCTATAAGTTATTTTATGTTACAAAGAGTATTGTTCCTGTTGGTCTTAGATATGATCTAATAATGTATTTTTCAATTACAAGTTTTTTCGATAAGTTTACTTCTGAGTAAATTTATTCTAAAAGTCCCAAATATCCTGCCCCTACAAACCCCAAGTTGATAACCAAGAGCTTTTTCTAGCTTCTTCAGCCTTAAAAATAAACAATGATCTAATAATAACTGATTTTTTAACCATGTTGTTCAGGGGTTCCTAGAAGTGTACTATAGTAAGTCAACATAAAATTAACAATAAACATAACAATTACGTATTAGACCTTGTTTTAAGGACTTAATAAACATGAACTTTTAAAAAACCCATTGTAGCCTTATGGAATAGGTACTATTCCTATATTTACTTTGTAGATAAATGAACTAGCAGAAAAGGTTAAACTAACTGGTATAAGGTAACACAGTTAATAAATGGAGAGGTTTGGATATATGTAGGATATAGGCCTTGGTAACACCTAATACTTTTCCTTCCAGAATCAGTATAATCTGATTTATGTTTTATGAGGGAGCATGCATAACTCATAGGGTTTTCAATCTGCTATTGTAAATACTTAGGAAGTTATTTCACACTTTCTAAATTTAAAAGATAAACATCTAATACCCCTTCGAATGTTTCCTATTAAAAATAGCCTACAGCTTATAGAAACTGTTCTACCTCTGTTCTAGCGATCTCTGATTCTAGAACAAGTTTCTTGAGTTGCCAGGAAGAGACTCAAGGGTCAGTGCAGTTTAAAGGTCAAAGTATTGGTAAAACACTCTGAAATATTACAAAGATATCCCAATAGAATAGGTATTTTATTTGCTTTGTAAAAGTATTTAAAGTTTCTTTCAAGCAAAAAAATGTTATGAAACTGCCTTACCAAGTTCTAGGAGAAATCTATCCACATCTACTTTAGGAGTCTGTCCATTATCTGTCCATAATCGTAGAAAGCAGAGAATGTTCTATTCCCTAAATAGGTATATGTGATGGAATGAACAAGTGCTTCTGATATACTTTTTTTGATAGTCAATAGCATTATTTATCTCAAGAAAAAATATATCAGCAGAGAGTTGCCTCTTCAAACTTAAGCTTCCATTAAAATCTTAGAAATCTACCTCTTTATTGCCACTTCTACACCAAAATGCATCACATATAAAAAACTAATGGAAGGGAATACTGGAAGTTCAGTTCTTTCTTCTTCCATCTCCTCCTCTTGACCCTAGCTCAGAAGAAAAACCTGTTAAATACTGCCTTGGTTTCAATAGGAAGAAATATAATTTTTAGAAAACAATACAAATAAGGGAGTTAGGAGGAAATAGGAATGCATAGTTGTTGTCTTTTTACCACCTAGGGCCATTCGTACCTGCATTCTTCATCACTTTTGATGAGGGGATCAGAGCCTACAGTGCCCACCAGGAACTTGGGACTAAGAAGAGGCAGGCGAACATGTTGTAGTACCTATAAGATAATAAATACTATTAAAGGCATCAACTCCTGTCTGCAAGATATTTAAGAAAATATGTAATCTGTGATCCCCTTCAATTGTTTTAGCATCTAGCTTAATTAATTTGGTATCTAATTTAGAGTAACAATTAATCTAATAGTGGAGGGAAAGATAAACTTAGCTAAATTTATTCTATAAATTCAGTAATTAGAATGATCAAAAAATTGAGAGTACACTAATATCACTCTAGAATGTTACTTTAAACTTTCAGTAATTTAAGGTCTCTGTTTGTATAACTGGATGTTTATATAAATGGATGCTAGTTAATAGTTTAGAAGAATTTTCAATTGACAAAGATTAGTCATAGTAACAAGAACATTAAACATTTCATTCATTGACCACTTATATAAATCTCATTCTTCTCTATTCTTAACCATCTGGTGTGATTTCCAAGCCACAGGGAAGTATGACAGTCACCATCCTTGATTTCTTTTGTTCATTTTGTAGCATTTAGGTAATGATGTGTGCTATTGCCACAACCAAGAGTTGATGCAAAGTAGAAAAGAAGCAAAGGAGCAAAATATTCACAAGGTAAATACTTAAAATGCCTCTGAACACTTATTTCCTTTATTTTTTGGAAAGTCTTATAGTCATATTACAATCTAATATAAAGGACAGTGATGACGGTTTCTTTTTTGCAAGTCAAATTTGTATTATTACTTCATTCAGTATAAAACAGTTCCTTGAGAGCATTTCTCCATCATACCTGGGGTAACTGAGGACGTCTTTCTTGAATACTGTATTTGACCCAGGCCATCACTGCATTGAATACCTGTTCTTCACTTCGAACATTTAGTTCATCACTAGATATTATATCAATGAGTTGGTTGGCTGGAAGCAACATAAATTCTTCACTTTCCATCACCTGTTAAAAGGTAGGTAAAAAAAACAATCCTGTGATCATATTTTTTATTTTTATTATTTTTCTTCAGGGGAATGGAGTTGAAGTCCTAAACAGTGCTAGATACATACAAAAAAGGAACATACATTGGCAGAACACAAAGAATTTTTAGAACAATGAAACCTGTTCAGTACAATGATGGATGCATGTCATTATTTGACATTTGTCAAAACCCACAGAATGGAGACTGTCAAGAATGTAAATGTAGTGTAATTCTGATGTTTGGGTGATAATGACAAGTAAAGGTAGGTTTAACAGTTCTAACAAATATACCATTCTGGTGTGGGGTGTTGACAGTAAGGAATACTATAGATATATGAAGATGTGGTATACAGCAACCCCGTGCTTTCTGCTTAGTTGTGTTGTAAACCTAAAACTGCTCTTAAAAAGTTTAGAGGATATAATTAAAATCTATGAAAAACAGTAATTTGAATTCATGCAATTTAAGAAAAAAGATAATCTTTTTCATGAACTATCAAAATAAAAATTTTAACTCCAGATATATAAAAGGCATACTAAAAAAAAAAAAAAAAGAAAAAAAGTATTCAGAGGGAGATTAGTTGCTAAAAAGTCAGAGTCTAGGGCAGAAACACCAAAGGTCCAGTTTTTTTTTTTTTTGGAAACTGGGTCTTGCTATTTTTGCCCATGGAACCGCAGGCTCTCGTTGCCCAGGGTACCACAGACTCAAGCAATCCCCAGCCTCAGCTTCCTAGGTAGCTGGGATTACAGGCATGCGCCACCATACCCAGCTATTTTTTGGAACTAGGTCTCACTATACGGGCCCCAGGCGGGACTCGAACCGCGATCCCTAGCCCCTGCCGCTTCTTAGGCTGAAGCTTACAAGCACGAGCCACCGTGCCCGGCCCAGGTCCAGTTTTAAATAAAGAATAAGGGTGTCAGTAATTCTATAAGCAAGTATGAATATAATGAGGACAGAGTTAGACCCATGAAAACCTTTGAGGAACAAAGTACTCCGAGATAGAGATTTTTTTAAAATCTTGGGATTTGTGACTGCATTGCCCAAGAAGGTAATAATAGCTTTATTGCCATTTTACCTCCATGCTGACAGTTTATCCTAGTCTTAGGGGGGGTGAGAGTTAAATTACTGATATATTTATACACAATATACACCAATATATATTCTTACTGATATATTTATATATGCTAATATATTCATCTATATACACATGAACACACATACACAGATTCGAGTGAGAAACCCTGAGGTTTAAGAAAATAAATAGGTTACCTGTGAATTTTAGACAAGGTTGTTTTGCCTAGGTTGCTAACATAAAGGATAGTTAGAAACCTGCATTTTACTTTCTGTGGTAGGTTGTCAGAGAGTAGGTTGTTTTATTTAGCAAATAAAAATACAGCCCATACTTATATTTTAATAAAAATCCTATTTATCTGGAATTTAAATTTAACTGGGTAGATTGTATTTCATTTGGCAACTCTATGCTACCAAACCTGGTGCCTAACTTCAAATTAAGTGTGCTGGCCTTTGTTGTAAGCAAAAGTATGATGTAAAAAAAAAAAAGTAAAAGAAAGTATGATGGCCATACTTTCTGGTAACTTCTATTCTCTTAATGAAAGTATGATATCTTTGTGAAGTGCCTTAATATTCCTTTTCAATATTATTAGAATATAACTCTTTCCCTAACTTAGTGATTATAAACCAGATGTTATATAAATATCAGTGATCACTGTTTAAAATTTATTAATAAATCACTGATATTAACTTGTTTCAGGAAACATTAGGTTATAAGAAATGAAAACTTTGTGAGAAAATACTTGTTTGGCACTAAGAACAAAAAGTAAAAATAATGCTTTTGATAAAGTCTAGTTAAAATGTCACTTCTCCTTTTTCTACCCACAAGGAAAAGATATTAATGATCTACTATCAAGACAAATCTAGCACTGAAATCTATCCTTGAGTCAAACAACTAGGTTAAGAAAATAATGCTTATATATACACCAATCTGTAGTTTTCTTTCAGAACCTGTGGTTTTGATAGCTGGATGACTTATAAAATGAACTAGTAACCTCCTCCTCTTTTTTTCTGTAAGATCAGAATGATTTCTTCCTTAAATGTTTCATAGAATTCACCATCTGACATTTTCTTTGAGGGAAGGCTTTAATTATGAATTCAGCTTCCTTCATAGATATTATTATTATTCTAATTTTCTTTGTTCTTTAGTCAATATTTGCAATTTGTGATTTTTCAAACAATTTTTCCATTTCATCCCAGTTGTTAAATTTCTTGGCAAAATCTTATTCATAATATTCTCTCATCCCTTTTAATGTCTAAGGAATTTAAAGTGCTCTTTTTATTTCTGATATGGTAACTTGTATTCTCTCATTTTTGTTTTGTTTATTTATTTTTTTTGAGTCTAGGTCTCACTATGTTGCCCGGGGCAGTCCTGACCCCATGGACTCAAGCGGCGATCCCCAGTCTCAGCCTCCCAAGTAGCTGGGATTACAGGCACCTACCACCATGCCTGGCTGCTTTTCCAAGACCAGATCTCGCTATATTACCCAGGGTAGTCTTGAATCTGCAAACTCAAGCAATCCCTGACCTCTTGCCTACCAGCACTTGGATTACAGGAGTACGCCACCACGCCCAGCTCTTTCTCTTTTTTATTGATTACTATAGACAAATGTTTATCATTTTCCCCCAAAGAACTCCAATGAATTTTGCTCAAAATTTTATTCTATTCTTCTTTCTACTTACTTTGGGCTTAATATGTTCTTCTTTTACTAGCTTACAAAAGTAACACAAAGACAAAAATATAAACTTTCCTATAGACAAAATGAAATTAAAAGCATAAGTAGGCACTATTTAGAGAAAGAAACATAGTAAATACAATTGAGTCAGATACTACAATAGATAAAAACTGACTTCAGTTGCCTATTTAAATAAAAAGATTATCGTCATGTCCCAGTGCCATTTCTGTGCGCAGGGCTTCCTGAACTGTATGTGACAGCAATTGGACACTTCAGGGTTGTTGCCAGCTCCTGTGTTTTGTGCCCTGGGTGAGGTAGATCAATTACTAGAAAATACCAATCAATGCAACAGCCAACTGGTAGCCACAAATTTAACCAAGTACTCAAGCGCAAGACAGAATCATCCAGCACCTGCTACAAGCATTTCACTAACCATGCCGGCCAATACAAGAGCTATAGTGGCCCAATTCGT
Source organism: Uropsilus gracilis (assembly GCA_004024945.1). Lineage (NCBI taxonomy): Eukaryota > Metazoa > Chordata > Mammalia > Eulipotyphla > Talpidae > Uropsilus > Uropsilus gracilis. The sequence goes on along the minus strand of PVHY01007803.1, from coordinate 774 downwards.
AGAGCAGGCCTGAAAGCAAACTACAGGAAGGAGAAAAATGCAAATGCTCAAGCAAGCCCTCCAGGAAACAATACACCACCAAAGAAAAGATAACCTCCAGAAACCAATATTGATGGCATAGAAGAAATGACATATCTGTAAGACAAAGAATTCAAACTCAGCAAGACAAAAGCATTCAAAAATTTAAGAGAAGAAATCAAACTCAGAATGACAAAAGCAATCAAAGAGTTAAGAGAACTTGTAGAAAAATATAAAAATGAATGCATCAATATGAGTAAAGTAACATAATTGATGTTATTTTAAAAGTAACATTATTGAACTAAGGAGACTGATTACTTAAAAAAGAAACAAGAAGAAATCCAGGATCTAAAAAGAGCAACAGAGGAGCTTAAAAATGCAGGGAAAAGTCTTGAAAACAGAGCAAATGAAATAGAAGAACATATCAGTACTCTTGAAGACATTAAAATAAAAAGGACTAACAGGTTGGGCACGGTGGCTCGTGCTTGTAAGCTTCAGCCTATGAAGTGGCCGGGGCTAGGGATCGCGGTTTGAGTCCTGCCTAGGGCCTGTAGCGAGACCTAGTTCCAAAAAAATAGCTGGGCATGGTGGTGCGCGCCTGTAATCCCAGCTACCTGGGAAGTTGAGGCTGGAGACTGCTTGAGTCTGTGGTACCCCAGGCAACGAGAGCCTGCAGTTCCACAGGCAAAAATAGCGAGACCTAGTCTCAAAAAAAAAAAAAAAAAAAAAAAAAAAAAAAAAAAAAAAAAGAAAAAA
>PVHY01007802.1:0-65255 GCA_004024945.1 Uropsilus gracilis | reverse complement strand
GAGAACCGTCTGTGTCCGCATCCCCTCTTCCCCCCCATGTGCAGTGGGGCCCGGGAAGGTCCCAGGCTCGACCCCAGCCTCGACCCCAGCCTCGCCCCACCCCCACCACAAGGCAGGCACCAGCCGGTGCACTTCAGGTACGGGGGCCACTGTCGTAGCACACCAGCCAGGCCCGGCAGCTCCCCGGGCTGACCCCAGCTCCATCCCACCCGACCTCGAGAGGTGAGTGCCACTGGTGCTTGCCGGGACGCTGCGACCACGCCATCGTGGGGCGGCTGCAGAAGGCACGGGCTCTGCTGGCACGGGCTCTGCTGCCGGCGCGAGACCTCTTTTTTTTTTTTTTTTGAGAATAGGTCTTGCTATGTTGTCCGAAGTACCGCAGACTCAAGTTGCCCGGGGTACCACGGATTCAAGAGACCCCCAGCCTCAGCCTCCTAGGTAGCTGGGATTACAGGCGCCTGCCACAGCACCCGGCTGCTTTTTCAAGACCAGGTCTTGCTATGTTGCCTAGGGTAGTCTTGAACCCGCGAACTCAAGGGATCCCAGTCCTCTTGCCTCCCAGTGCTTGGGCAGCAGACACCCACCACCATGCCCAGTTCCCCAAGGTACTCTGGGTCTAGATCTGCCCCTCATATACACTTGGGGCAGATATCCCTCTCCATCACCGAGTCACACCCACATCCATTCTCCCACACAAACATGCTCACCTGGACTTTTTGTCTGTGGTATATTTTTAATCAAGTCTAAGACTTAAATTTTGGGAAATAGAGTTCTTGGAGTGGATCTCTTGGAGATAAGGGGACACTTTCTCAGGTGCTTGGATACCCCTTTGGTCATTCTCTAGGTTGATGCTCCAAATTTTCCCTGAATAAGCAGGGAGGTCCAAATGCAGGCCAAGCACAGGGAGCCCAGTCCACAGGGCTAACCATCCTAGACATTGAGATTCCTAGAAAACCTGCGCTGCTGACTCTGCAGTTATCCATCTTGAGGCTGACCACCAGGTTGCATTTCCACCAGGATCTTGCCTTACCTTCTTTGACCCAAGCAGCAGCAGAAGCCCCCTTGCATGTCTGGCGCCCTAGGTCAGAGATACTTGACTACACTCTGCCCACCAGGCTGAATCTTCCTGCCTGATGGTCAGGTTCCCTCCACGCTCTATGGCACATCTTTGAGTCATCGACTCCGACTCTCCTGTAACAGTGGGAGGATGTTATATCCCAACTCCTATCTGCAATGGGAAACCCACAAGGCAGGCCAAAGAGCTGGTATTCTTACTCCTTTTCTGTCCATGGTTATTATCTACATTCATTTCAATTTCAGGACACCAAGGGAAAGTGGGTCAGCAACTATGGCCATGATGATTAGAAGGAGGTGGGGAGATGACTGAAAGGAGAGGAGATGCTCTCTAGGTTGGATTCCTGATCCTGCTTAAGGCATCCTGGTTGCTCTTGACTTTTTGATCTGAGAAGACATTACCTCCCCCCATATCTCTTCATGCCTCATATCAGGCTTGGGGGGTTGGTCATGTTGCCTCTCAGGCTGCTTCTGTTAGGGTACCTTTCTCTGTGCTTTTCCAGGAAGCACCACCATCAGCAGCCTACTTCTGAGGTCATATGTATGCAGACCTGGTCTCATAGCTCATGTTCTGGAATTAGGCCTTCCCTCCTCTCTGCTAGGTACTCAATGACAGTTAGAAATCAAAAGCCCAATCAGCATCCACATTTTTAGAAACAGAACTTACTGGTGGCTGTCAAAGGTGGTGGAGAGGAAGGTAGGTGTAATGGGTCTGGTGACTGCAGTAAATATATAATAATAGTGTATTATATTTGAAAGATGCTAAGAATGTAAATCTTAAAATTCTCATCACAAGAAAAAATTCTGTAAGGTGATGGATGTTTACTTAACACTTTGCTGTATATAATAGTCTCATCAAATTATGTTGTAATCTTAAACAAATACAATGTTCTGTTAATTATATCTCAAACTGGGAAAAGAAAAAAAAAAGAAATCAAAAGCCCATTCCTCCCTTGTGGCCTCAATAGGACTGGAGGAGTATGTCATATAGATAACAGATGGATCTGGTTCTGGAACCCGAATCTTGTAAACCGTTGGAAACTCTCTTTACGATTGTTGGAATGTATGCAATGTTATTTCACTCATGATGTGATACTCCTATAGACTCATGCCTTCCACACACAGGGATTTCTGATAATTTTTTTGCTGATTTGTCATAAAAATGAACAAATGTTTATAACTGCATCTATTTTTCGTAGTTTCCAAGGATAACTTTACATAACTGATGAATGGAGGAATTTCCCACAGACAACTTCCGGCTTCCCACATTTTACTTTTTTTCACCATCTGTAGACTTCTGGCGCTGTGGGAGCCTTAGGTAACTGTGCCAGGAGAATTTGTACAGGGTAAAGTGATGGGGATGGGGTGGGATGGGGAGAAAGGTTGAGACCGGGAATGCAGCAGGGGACAGTGCAGAGGGAGGGGTTCCTAGAGACCCAATCAGAAGAAATATTCTGGAGCTTCCAGAATAAAGGTAAGGTCTGTTCACTGAAGACACCTTTAGTTCAGCTGAGACAGGACACTTGCTTGTTCAGTGTGAAATGTACTCATCGGTTTCCACCTGGGTGCAGAGGTCCTAGGTTCTGAGGAGAGACCACTGAGTTGGAAGTTTCAGGTCTCAGTTGGGGTTGGGCAATGGAATGCGAGGAATCCAGAGACCAGTATACCTTCCTCACCACTTTAATGAAGTAATCCCTGGAAAGCATGATTACAGTCCCAATCCCAAAGGCGTCTCCTGGGCATTCTCCGTTTTCTGCAGAGCTCGGGACACCCTCTTTGTCCAGCAAGGGTTCTGACACTGCACTATAGGCATCTCTCATTGAGTCGCAGTTTCCAATCGCAGTATGCGAGTCTGCCCAGGCTCAGATGCAGGAATTTTAGTGCCTTCAAGGCAGGGAGAATCGTGGCCCTCCAGTTTGCTCCCCTTCTGGGACCCATGCAACTCCCAGAAAGGTCAAGCCCTCGGATCCGCTGCCGGAGCTCTCCCGCCCCACCCACCTCAGACCCTAAGGCTATGATTGACCGGGCTGAAGGCCAATCAGGGCTCGGAGCTCATGGGGCTGGGGAACGCAACTTCACCTGCCTGCTCAAAGCGGGTCTAAGGGTGACTGTCAGCGCTCCCCGGGAGAATTCGGTTCCTCGAGGTAGGCCAGTGCGGTCCCGAGGTGACCTGAGATGCCCAGCCCATAGTACCAAATGAACACTTGTTCATTTTTATGAGAAGTCAGTAACAGAGCAATCAGAAACCCCTGTATGTGGAAGGCACGAATCTATAAGAGCAAGACATCTGTGAGTGAAATCACATTTGCATACACTTTGCTCAAAAAAGGTTCTCCGGGACTGTGGGCGCCGTTTCTGTTCCCAGGGCCGTGAACTGGTGGCTCTTTTACCTACACCCCAAGACCGGATCCCCAAGCTCTGTCCTTCCTTGCTGCACGGCCCCTGGGGCCGATCGGGGCGCCAATGGAAAAATACCAGGCCGGGGAGCCCAAAAGTGGGTGCTGAGTCCGGCAACTCGACTCCCAACCTCTCCAGGACTCAGGGCCTGGCTTCTAAACATCCCGTCTCTACACACCCAGAGAGGCTGCTGTGCCGCGGCTGGGCGGGGTGGGGAATGAAGGATGGAGGGAGCAAAGGGGCGGATCTCCGATGGAAAAGAGGTGGGAGAAAGAGGACCGGCGCAGACCTGGAGAGGCCTGGAAGGAGAAGACGGCGGAGCACCGGGATTGTTACAGCACAGCCTTTCCTTCCCAGGGTAGCTCAACTTCCGTGACTTCTCACCTCAATTTCCTCACTCATCCGCCCGCCCCTGCGGTAGGTAGCGCGAAAGGAGCGGAGGGGGTACTTCTAGTTTCATCGGATTCTTCAGATGCCACAGCATGAAACAGCGACTTAAACTCTAAGCCTAGTCCCGATGACTCGATAAATGCGAGTCTTAACTAATCCTGGAATCACCACCCTTGGCAGGTGGAAAATAAGTATGTTATCTGTTACTGAACAGAGTAACCTGAAGCTGAAGTTACCATAGATGTAGAAATGCTGGGATGTGGAAATCCCTAACATTGGTCACACCCGAAGTCTAATTCCACACCTCACTAGAAAGCTTTTAAATATTTATGTATATGCATAAAATATTATAGATGTTATATATAGTATATTAGTGGAATAGTATAAAAAAGAATTGTATTTGTACTAAGGATATACAACATATAAAGACATGATATACTGTATAAAATATAAGTAGAAATATATAATACTAAAGTAAAAATATAATACTATATTTTATTGGAATGGAATAGAATAAAATAAAAAACAGAAACCTGTATTACAGCTATGAATGTAATATTTCAGGAAAATGTTTAGTCAAATATATTTGTGTGTGTGTTGTGTATTAGCAGGTGTGTACATGTATATATGTAACTTTTTTTTTTAAGTCTGAAAAACATGGATTCCTCTCCCTGAACTGAATTCTTGGTACTTTGCCTCCAATGTAACCTCCAGGCATTCTTTCTCTGAGTTCTGCATACCCCAACTCATCCAGAAGAACTAGAATCCTGAGCACAGGAGTGACCTTCTGTCAGGAAGTGGCAGGTTGAAGAAAAGGACTTTGTTCTTTCTGAAAAATAGCTGCTGCTGGGTAGGATCAGACAATGGTCAACTCCTCAGTTTTCAGTTACAGTGAATTTTTTATTTTAATAATCATCTGCAGAAAAAATTGAATATTTCCTACAAAGGAAACTCAAGCCCTGATTGCTGCACCAATAAGCTGTACTAAACCTACAAGGAAAAAAAAAATTCTGGTCTTACATAGGTTCTTAAAGAATATAAAAAGGAGATCTATCTTTATTCATTTTATGAGGCTAGTACAACTTTTATTTAAAAAAACTTGACAAAGACAAGAAAGGTTTGTGATGTCTTGTGAAAGACATCATAAGAAATTTATGTTCATCAAATGAACATAAATACAAGACTCATAAAAAGTTCATACGAGCTTTCACACATGTGAAAATAAATCTCTGAAATAAAAGAAGAAATAATTAAATTCTGGGAAAGCTGAAGAGTGTACAATATCCCTTACCTTCCAAGGAAAAGAAAGAAGAAAATAAATCTAGAGTGGAAAAAAATAATTTCTCTGATTTTTTAAAAAAAATCTTGGGGTCACTGAGGAAAAGCAGCCTCTATAGTTCCTCTAAATTGGAACCTCTATGCTCTGCATTGTGTCCACCAGCAGGGGCAGGGAACAGTTTCCATCTCAGTCTCCTTTCCCACGAAGAATTACCTCAAATTAGAGAACATGGTAACTTGATCAACTTAGAGAATTGAATGATAGGATATATGCCAGAATTACAATAGTTCTCAAAATATGGTCTCACCTGCAAGGATGTTTAAAATAGAAATTATCAGGTTCCAACTCAGGCCTGCTGTATCAGAAAATCTGAGTGTTGGACTCCAAAGCCTGCATTTTAACAAATCCTGCTGGTAATTCTGATCCCACAAATTTGGGGTGCCTCCTGTGACACATTGTTAGAATACTCGAAGGTAAGACTCCACTGTATATACACCCCCGTGACTTCTGCAAAATACATTTAGGCAAAAATCAACAAAATTAATCCCATAAATCTCTTACTTTCTAATAGCTCTGGATTTTCAGTAAAAATCATTCTTTAACAAAAAAGCTTTGAGATATCTGGGGAAAGATACAGAAGCAGGTACCTGCTTAACTGACTTTAAAAAAATAATTATTGTGCACTCAGTTTTAGACTCAGCATGAAAATCACCCTTCTTACATCTCTACCCTCTGGTTCAATCACCCAACAGTCTCTTGCACTTTGCTTAAGAAAAAGTTCAACAGACAGCCAGGCACAGTGGCTCATGCCTGTAAGCTTCAGCCTATGAAGCAGCTGGGGCTAGGGATCGCGGTTCGAGTCCCACTCAGAGCAACACAGTGAGACCTAGTCCCAAAAAATAGTTGGGCGTGGTGGTGTGCACCTGTAATCCCAGCTACCTGCGAAGCTGAGGCTGGGAATCTCGAGTCTGTGGTACCCGGGCAACGTGAGCCTGCAGTTCCATGGGCAAAAATAGCAAGACCTAGTCTCAAAAAAAAAGGGAGAAAGAAAAAGTTCAACAGAGTCATTTTACTCTATGTGTGAGAGAAGATTTATTAATCTATACCCTTTTAGGCAGAAAAATACCTCACAAATAATTTTACCTTCCTACAAAGAAGGTGTTAGCAACATTAGAGCAAGGCAATAAATTATGCAGAAAGGTGAATAGTTAAAATTACAAATATTTTACAGGTTAAGGGTCATCATATCAGATCTTGCTCAGTCTTTGATGTCTAGGGGTTTCACAAGTTATCCTTATTAGAAATATCATTTACGGAGACAGTTTTATGTTAAAAAATACATTGTTCTCCCTGGCTTTTGGGGCAGAAAAGAATATTTTTTTTTCTTGCTGAGAATTTTGTCACCAACATTTCAAGGCTAAGGACTGAAAGGCAGATCCTTTTAGAAAGTAACATCTGTGCAGTGAAATGGATAATGGCATAGTAGGATTACTTAGGGGGAGAACAGGGGCTTTTAATAATTGTCAAAGAGAAAAAGGAGGAATAAGGGTAGAAGGATAAGAAAGGAAGAAAGCAAACTTTCATTATTTGAAAGTGATATGATTATCTACAGAAATAGATACAAAAGAGGATGTGAGGGCGATCTGGCTGCGACATCTGTCACCCCATTGATCGCCAGGGTTGATTCCGCTGATCTGGCTGGTTAGGCAGGTGTCCCCTTCCTCCCTCACCGCTCCATGTGCGTCCCTCCCGAAGCTGCCCTCGGTGGAAGAGGACAGCCTTCCCCGAATAGAGACGAACAGTTCTTTGGTGGAGGGTATACGAGTAGCTGCGCTCCCCTGCTAGAACCTCCAAACAAGCTCTCAAGAAATAGATACAAAAGAATCTAAGATATAAGAACAAGGGAGTTTTGTAAGTTGGGATAAATACACAAAAATAATTATATTTTTGTATCAAAACAGAAAAGTAGGAAATGTGATAAAACTCTCCCATTTAAGAGCAAACTTCATAGTAATAAAGGAAGAGTTCTCAGAAAAAAAAAAAGAAAACATGCAAGACCTTCATGTGGAAAGTTTAAAACAGTGAAGGTCTTTTTTTTTTTTTTTTTTTTTTTTTTTGAGACTAGGTCTCACTATTTTGCCTGGGGAACCGCAGGCTCACGTTGCCTGGGGTATCACAGACTCAAGCGACCCCCAGCCTCAACCTCCCAGGTAGCTGGGATTACAGGCACGTGCCACCACATCCAACTATTTTTTGAGACTAGGTCTCGCTATGTTGCCCCGGGAGGGTGTTGAATCTGCTGACTCAAGCGATTCCCAGTCTCAGCCTCCTTTCCTAGGCTAGGATGATAACCATGCACCACCACGCCTGGCCAAAACAGTGAGAGACTTTGAAGAAATTCTGTATAAATGGAGAACTATATTATATATACAGTTAGGAGTACTCAACAGTATAAAATGTCAGTTTTCTCCAATATGATCTATAGCTTTAATGCAATTCCTACAAAAATCCATATAGGATGCCTTATAGAATTTAAATAGACTAATTCTAAAGTGAAATAGTACAAGTTTAAGAAGAAGCGAACTACCACTGAAGACAAAGAGAAAGTTGGGGGTGTTACCAACAATATAACAAGATGTTCTAAAGGCATTTTAGTTAGGACCATGTGGTGGTATGGAGTGTGGACAGCTGGATCAATAGAAATGAATGGAAAGAGTACCAGGCTTCCCTGCATATGGAGAGTAGACATCAAAGACTGGTGGGTGAAAGTTGTATTACTCAATAAATGCCAATTCATCACACATAAAAACAAATTCCAGATGAACTGGGGACTAAATGTTAAAGACAAACTATTGAAATTTTCATAGGAAAATGAAAAAGAACTGTATTACTTCAAGGTAGGAAAGTATTTATTAAATAAAGCGAACAAATTAAAAAACAAACATAAAAATGGTTAATAATTTTGAGCACATTTTAAAATTGCAAACCTTTGGAGGGGGCAAAAAAAGTATAAAATTACAAACCTTCAATTTATCAAAGTACACTCTAAAGAAAGACAACCCCAAAGCTATAACCTACATGTATTTACATCACACATAATTTACATAGGATTATATTCAGAATATTTAACAATAACCTAAAGGAAAAATGATTGAAAGATGCAAATAGGTATTTTACAAAAAGGAAAATATAAATGACTAAAAATACCTTTAAATTATGTACATCCACAACAGTCACCAGAAAATTATGAGTTAGCACTGACTTTAAAGTCACATTTAAAAATTACTAGATAGGAAAAAACTGAAATGTTTAACATGAAGTTACTTGGTCAGGGACTGAAGCTGCAAAATAGGAAGAAATTTCCCCAAAAGGAGGTACTAGGTCCAAGGCTGTAGGGATGAGTACAGGAATAAGCAGGCTATTGAATGTGAAGTTAATGAAAAAAACATTGGGTGTTGACATAAAATAACTAAACAGCTGATATTAAGTGATCTTGTACTCAGAAAGGGGTCTGCTTGCCCATCAGTCATGGGGGAGCAAACACACCATTGTTAAAACCTGGAGGCCTCTAGCACAGTTCGTTGGGAACTGACCAGGGATGCAGGAGGAGGCTGACTCAAGCTTCTGCTGGGGTTGGCACCAGCTAGAATGAAAGAAAATTAAATAAGGCACAGCTGGGATAACAGGCATCACAACCCAGGAACTAATAGAACAAATTCTAGGATGAAACTGCTGCCTATTCCCAGCACATTTTAGATCCAAGGTATGTTAAACTGAGGCTCCCAGTTGTGGGGCAGTAAATTTGGCCGCTGACTTAAAGAGTTATTGGAAGGTCACACAGGTGGCTGCAGACACCAAATCCAGCCTCTAGAGAAGAGTGTATCGTAGGCAAGAAAACCCAGGTCTCAAGCCTATCAGACAGATCAGAACTGGATCCAAGGTTGGGAATGGAGAGGGAAATAAGCACATAGGTGGGGCACACACAGCCTGGAGGAGACAGGCAAAGCTGCAGATCAGTTCAGGGTGATGCAGCCTCTTCAGAAGACTGAGCCTCTAGTCCAGGAAGATTTAGGAGAGGAATGTGCCAACCAGAGATTATTACTACAAAGTTATGTCACCTAGAAAGCAGAGTATGTAGTTTTATTAGCAGTGTGTGGCTCTCTCCATCAATCTACCCTGATCCTTTGCTTTTAATACTGGTGCATCTCAAGCTTGTTTGCAGTAAAGCTCATTACAGGAGAACATGAGGAGAAAACATTGCTCAAGGGAGCATAATTGGTACCATCTGATATTCATGACGGAATTAAAGTCTGGGCGGGACTACTTCATAAGTACTTGTAGCTACAAATGGGCTACGCATTCCACTAAATTCTCAGTTTGACTAATATTTTGCCCTCCAGGTTCAGACAGAGGGACTGTGATTCTCTACTACCATCTAGTGGAGATTCATTCAGTTTTTAAAAGTCTCATTTCTTATTTAAAAGTTTTTATTAAAAAAATTAATTTCTAAAAAAAATAAATAAAAAATTAATTTCTTATTTAAAATTTTTTCCTGAAAACTAATTTAACAAATTTTATTTTCTATAAAATGTTACTTTATATTATTTGAAAACTTTCCTACTTAAATTTTTTAAATTAAAAAATAAATTTAAATAAAGGAACGTTCATCCTTTCCCAGTGAAAACGGGTCCCCTTTTCTCAATTTCCAGTGTCAGTGGAGACCTAGGCACCCTCAGGCACACACCAACGATGACGCACGTCCTGTTACTACTTCTTTAACAAATTCTTTAAAAAATTCTTAAACATTTCCACAGTAAATACCTGAATTCACTCGTTTCCAAAGGTCTGCCCATGTCATTGCGGCACCCCATCCACCTACACTCGCACTGCGCGGGGCAGGAAGCTCCCGAGACAGACTCGGGAAAGACGATGGACTGTTCCCTCGGTGTCTTCTTCCCAGCCAGGGTATTAGAGCGTCTTTCCTTCCTGTTCTGGAGGTCCGCAGCAAGGCAGCGGTGCGCAAAAGATTAAGGTCTGAGATGCAGTCTTTCTTTTGAAAACCATGGTCAAGTCTTGATGAAAAGAAGGCCCAAATTAGTAAATATCTGAAGTCAACACCCATGACATAAATCGTAAAGTTGGGAAGGACACTTTATGATGTTTGGGTCAGTTTTCCAGCCTTGGGATTGTTTGGGAATCCGTGGGCTGAGGCCCCAGGCTGTGGGGGACCTCGCACTCCGAAATTCATTTTGACTGACTCATGGATGATGCTGTCGCCCCAGCTCAGATAATTTTGAGTGTAGGAGGGTAGGACTAAGAGACATGGTGTGTCTCTCTTTTGCAGAATACTACGTTTTGAACAAAATAGAAACATTTCTGGAGTTTCTGAATTCTCTTTGCTAAGGGAGAGCTGATCAAGGAGGGGGGAATCAAATGCTTCACTGAAGGATTTTCATGACAGTGGCTTTAAAATCTGTCAGATAATTCTATTTCCTTTTTAGTTTTGGCATCGGTATATTCTCTTTTTTTCATTCAGTTTGAGATCTTCTTGGTTCTTGATACTTTTTTAAATTGAAACCTGGATATTTGGGGTGTTTCAAGGTTCTCATTCTCTTTTAAACTTTCTGGCTTCTGACACCTCTTCAGTGGGGTAGGTGGGTGACCTCACTTCTGCCAGGTGTATTGGAAGTTCAGGTTCACCATGCCATATTATTGACACAGACCTCATTCCCCCTGGTAGGAATTCTGGGATTCTGATTACTTACCAGGCACCCACTAACACCTGCCTGGCTGCCTGGGCCAGGAGGCTTCTTACTGTTCCCCACAGAGTGGTAGTCCTGACACAGTGGAGATGGGGATGAGGGGCATGGAGTTGGGGTGCAAGTGGAGGGTAGGGGTGTTGCCTGATTAGCTCTGGGTGATGATGAAAATCTTGACCAATCATTAGACCTTTTCTGACAACTATGCAAAGCACCAGGAAGGAGGTATATCATTGTTGGTGTGTATGTGTGTGTGTGTGTGTGTGTGTGTTTGGGGGTGTCTAGGTCTCCACTGACACTGTGGAAACTGAGAAAAGGGGACTCATTGAATTTCACTGGAAAAGGATGAACATTTATACTCCCTACTCACTTCCTCTGATACAGCTTTGGAGTGTGTGTGTGTGTGTGTGTGTGTGTGTGTGTTTGTGTGTAATAATTTGGGAACCTGTTTGGTAGGGGTGGAAGTTTAGGCCTTTCCTGGGGGCAGATTATGGGGTCATTTTCGGGCAGTTTGAAGTAGAGTTGTTGTCTAAAAGTTTTCTGTCTTGTTAGTCTGTCCCTACCTTTTACTACCTGTGACTGTTACAGTTTCCTGGCTGCTGACTCTTAGACTTCCTGTTTGTATATACATCAGGTAAAGAGGAAGCCCAGGGGTCTCATCATTCTATGGTGTCTTGGATCCTGAAGTCATTAGCCTACCTACTCCTTACCATCTTTCATTTTATACTTATTTTATAATAATGTCCAGAATCTTCACTTGTTCTGAGTTGAAGGAATAAGAAAAAAGTATATCTACTCTGTCTCTCAAGTAGACGTCTCTCCATAACATTTTTTAAGTTGACAATAAAATTGTTAGCATTACTGCTGGGTGGGAATTCTGGAATTCTGACTTCCCACTAGGCATCCACTGATCCCTCCCTGGCTCGGGTAGGATGGCTCTTACTGCACCCCACATTTTATCATGAGCTTGAACATAAGTAAATTTATGGTGAGTGTTGGCATCTGAAAAGTAAAACCACCACATCATTTAAAAAAAATCTAAGATCTTATACTTCTTTTATAAATATAAACATTCACACACTTTGCATTGTTTCTTCTTTTCTCAATATCATACTTTCCTATCAGAATTTTATCCCAATTTAAATCTGCACATTTTTGTTGATCATCACATTCTAATTCCGTGCAACAAAATCAGTCCATATAAGTTTTATAATTGTAATAATCTAAAATAAAATATTTATTTTGTTTGTCTTATTATTGTAAGGATAATCACAATAATCAAAGCATATACATTTTTACAAGTTTTTATAAATTATTTTCAACTATAAAAATAACATTATATTGGCACCATGTCTTTTGATGAGATAGATAGGTTTTTCTCAGTGAACTTAATTTTTTTTGTAGATGAATAATACTTGTTTCTAAAATGAGATTAAAATTTTGTCTCACCACCAGTTTTATTTTGAATTTTCCTTTTCTATAAGAAGTACTTAGTAATTTCATACAGATTAATAAGTGTTCACTGGTGAAATTATGTTATCATAACTTTGTTTTTCTGTTAAATTCTGCAGAAACAATTTGTAATTTACATAGTGAATTATCATTAAAATTATTTAAAATGAGGTACTCATTGACAATTTCTATTTTGTTGGAAGCAAAGAATTAGAAACCACCTAACTTATAAAAAGAATTTGTTCATATCACTAGACTCATTTGTTGCTTGATTTCTGGGATGCAAACCTATTGTAAATATATGTATTTAACTTAATTGAAATATCACAAGAGATGCTTGTAGTTTATGTTTTTACTTAGTGTCTATTGTAAACATTAGTCAGTGCCATAAATCATTTCTCTCACTCTACTTGCTCTTTGCAAAATTTTAAAATTTCATTTTATTGAAAAAGCTATAAGATCAACAATTATGTTGTTTTGTAGATTCAAGCTAAGTGATTTTATGGCTTTGAATTACTTCAAATAGAATTAAGTGCATAATTATTAAAGATAAAAATATTTATCAAGACAAAAAGAAAAAAATGTTGGTTCTCCCAAACCACTTTTAATATATATATATATTTTTTCCAAATCTCTTTTTTTGAAAACTCAAATTGAGTCAGTAAATTCAACGTTATATATGCACTAATATATACATATATTAATGTATGCTACTAATAAAGTAGATTACTTTCAAAGCTAGAAACTTTAAATAACACTATCACCTAACTATATGCATATTTCCATATGTTTAAACTACACATAATAATGAATTGAAACTAATAAGGAAAGAGAGGATGTACAGTTGAAAATTGGTCTTGAAATATTCATGCACTCTTAAAGGATGGTTAACAGATGTTAGGGAAATGGGAAAACCCCCGGGTACACAATAATGTAATATATATAAAAATACACACATATATGCAAAATTTAAAAAAATTAGATTAAAAAATCAGCCATCACAGAGATAGATGACATTCTCTGTGGACATCTCTTCTAATCCATTCCCAGAAATAATAATCGGTACACTGGATTTGATATTTATCATTCCTGTGTATTTGAAACTTTTAAATCACACATATGAGTAAATAATATATTATTTTGCATGCTTTATAATTTTGTAATTATGGTATTATAATATGTATACCTATCTGTAACTTGTTTTCTTCCCACAAAAAAAATAAAAAAAGAAACATTCATGTACTCTTAAAAAGAGAAGAAAAATTTCTTTTTCCACGTAGTATAATTAACCCAGTTTGCAGAGATTTCTTCTATATCAGAATCTCTCACTCAGTATCCTGATAACTTGTAGTGCTTTGTGTTGATATTGTAATGTTATTAAATACTTTTGAAAACAATAACAAAAACTCTTTGCTTCTGAGAGATACAAACCTTCTTATAATTATTATTTCACTGTCTTTATGTTTATTTGAAAATATTTTACTGTCACTTTGACTATTGGGTTAACAAAAGTTATAACGATTGCTCACTCTCAGGTACCTGTGTACTTAATTTGTTGTTGCATTCCTGAAATCCAGATTCTGATTTCAGAATATTTAAAACCTCGAACTACCTTTTGTTCTAGAAAGTTTACTTTTTCCTGCTAGGTAGCCACTACTCCTATGACCACTAGGTAGCACCAAAGCCTTACTCTTTCCTCTTATAAAGTAAAGGCGGCTAGACGCAATTAGGTGCTTTTGGCCTGCTCTATCTATTATATATTGATTCCATATACCAAAGGAGCTACCCTGTATTACAAAATACAATGTAGAAAAATCTGACAAGTAGAAAAATGGCTCAATTTTTACTTGATTGATTTTGCCCAGGTAAATATATTATAAAATGTGTTTTAACATCTGTATATGCCTGGAAGGGTGGAAACATACCCTTGTTCATATTCCAAGGCTGGCAGGGTAACTATTAACACATACACATTCATTTTAAAGAATATTTTATTTCTTGCTTTAAAATACTCTTGTCAAGCCATGCACAGTAGCGTGTGCCTGTAAGCGCCAACCTATGGAAGTGCGACTTGAACTGGGGATCATGGTCTGTGTCCTGCCCGGGTTAATATAGTGAGATCTAGTTCCAAAAAAATATCTGGGTGTGTTGGTGCGATTACCCCACGTGGTGGGCGTGGGATTACCCACAGGTAATCCCAGCTACCTGTGAAACTGAGTCTGGGGATTGCTTGAGTTTGTGGTACCCCGAGCAACGTGAGCCTGCAGTTCCACGGGCAAAAATAGTGAGACCTAGTCTCAAAAAAAAAAAAATAATACTCTTGTCAATTGGTAAAAAATTTAATACAAACTTTTCGGGATGAATTAGAAGACCATGCAGAATTTGCCAGTGCCCTCACTGTTTAGAATGTGTTTTACCTTCAGAGTGATGACTTTTTGTGAAATAGTGATACAGATTCTAAAAGTTCCTACTCCTTTATTCTGATACTTATTTTTACAGCTGTCCCTCTATATACAGGGTGGATCAGTCTCAGAGCTCCTGTAACATCAAAACTTAAAACTTCCTGTGTGTTTGAAACTTTTAAATCACACATATGAGTTAAGGATGCTTAACTACCTTATATAAAGCTGCTGAGTATTTTCATAGAACCTACACCCATTAGCCTATATACTTTAAATCATCTCTAGATTATTTATAGTACTGTGTACAGTGTAAATTCTGTGCAACTAGTTGCTACTCTGTATTGTTTTAGGAAGGATGTCATAAAAGTCTGTACCTGTTCAGTGTGGACACAAACACTGAGATTTACTACATGGTTTGCCTTTTCCATTTTTGGTTGGTTGAACCCAAGGATGCAGAAAATGAGGCCACTGTGGGCTGGATGTGACTAAGCAGAATCAGCCCATCTTATTACAAACAGGTGTTTCCTGCCTTCTTCATGCCTACTGGTGTCTGTTATAAGCCATCACCTATCCAAAATGTGGATCTTCTGAGAGAAACAAAAGAAGAACAATCTTAGAGCCTCTGTAGAAATGACTCTACCAGGTATTCTTGATTCTTGGCACTAAAAAGAATCATCAGATCAAATATAGCAGTTTAATATGAGATTGTCACTTATTGATACCTGTGTGTATTGGGGACATAAAAGTTGGGATGAATAGCACTATTTTAACACAGAGGCAGATGATTCTGTTGAAGAATTATTATTATTATTTTTTTTAGAGACTAGATCTCACTATGTTGCCTGGGGTAGTCTCGAACCCATGGACTCAAGTGATCGCTAGCCTCAGCCTCCCAGGTAGCTGGCATTACAGGTGCATGCCACCACACCCAGCTAGAAGTCTTTTAGCCCCAGATCCATGGATCAAGAAATAAGACTGAATGAAATTATTAACCAATATTTAGTTATGATGATTTGTTTCACATTATTGCTTAAAGGGTTCTGTTTTCTGATGAGCATATGAGAAACCCATTTTATTTTCTTCTAAATTGATCTACCTGTAATCCTCAACTGTTGCCTATGGTTGTGGGGACCAAGACCAAATGTTCTTTAATAGTGTATTGTTCCAGCAGAATCTCAGAATTTAGGGGAAATTATTCTGTAGTTACTTCATATATTGTTACTTAATCTATAAATATGCAGGAGACATTCATGATGATGATGACCCTCTCACAGAAAGTTCTCAGCACTGATAGGTTCTTAGAAACTGTGACTTTAAGGAAAACAATGTGTAAGAAAAGTAGGCCCTTGAATAATGTAGGTTCATTTCCTTGTTTCATTACAACACAGTTCTTTGATTAGAGAGAAACTATCTTAATGATCAATTGGAATTCTGAATAATACTTTAAAATTTTTCTAAATTTAGAGAAATGTTGGATCATTTGTTAGGGAAATTGGTGAAAATTTGCTTTTATAATGACTTCAATCTATAAATAATCAAGTATTTGTAGACATCAACCTATACATGAATCTATAGAACATTTTATATATAGTTCTGTTCTGCAAATATATAGTTCTGTTCTGCAAAGTGCTCTCTTTTTGTGTGTTTTTATATCAGTGCAGTAAAGTTTACTGGTTCAATAGTTCTGTCTTCAGTCTGGAGCCATCATGATATCAGAAGCATCACATTTAAAGGAAAGTCATTCAACTGGGTATAACTAGTTTCCATTAAAAGGAAAGGATTGCAGTTCAGATGTAGAACCATGCTTCTCTATTCTCCTAACATACTGGTTCATAGTCTGTTGTCCTTACCTGACAGGTGGTAAGCCAGGATCACTGGTGAACTATGGACATTGCAGAGAAAATGGGATTGCATCCAGTTACAGGCACTGCAAGCAAAGTTGAGGGAGGCTTCTTAGAATAAATGAGTTGATGAACAGCAATAAAAATGTCTGATCATGAAAGAAGTGATTGTGCTATGGACTAAAGCCTTCCTAACAGATATGAACTAGCTAATCTTAATATTGTAAAGCATTATTAACTATACAACAGAGAGGTCTTTCAATCTTAATCCTAGAACATGTGCAATGAAAGAGGTGATCAAATGAATGACTGAATTAGAAAAATCCTGTCTAGTCAACTGTATACCTTACATGTAGGAATTGTGTAGGAAAAATGTTCAAAAAATCTAAGTAAGGTGAAATTATGACTGCTAATTTAATGTCCTACTTGAATATTTTCTCATTACCGTGCCAAATCAAAATCTGAGTATACCCAGCCGAGCCTGCACTGTTGGGGATAATCTGTGGACAGTTGATAAGGTATGATGGTTTTGTTTTTTTCTCTGGTTAAAGAAGATAACACCAAGGTTATGATTTTATTGCACTGTAGTACATTAACCATTTTTTATCTCTAAGACAACATTTTTTTCTATGTACATCTGTGCTAGGCAAATACTCTTCGAAATTAGTCTTTGTATTCTTCCTGGTTCCCTTATAAATGAGTATGACAAAACATTGAAAAGTCTAACAAATTTTCATTCAGTGGACAAGTTGAAACAACAGATGGGAGACTCATTATCAACAGATGAGGTCTCCCCGCCCCCACAGGTCTGACTACCCACAATACCGAGACTAGGCCCAGGGAGTTTCTAGATACTAAAACCCCACTGAAGACACGTAAGCCACTTCTCTGCCAGGAACTTCCCCTTTTCATATCACTGCTTCCCCCAAAGTCAGTTGCTTGTGTCATCTTTACCAACGAAATAGATGTAGAGTGGACCCCCATTTCCTCCTGTTGTCAGTTTTGATTTGAATTCATGGTGGATGAATTTGATTGGGGTGAGTTTGGGGCCCATATTTGTAGCCTAGCTTGAAGGTGGATGAGGGAAAGTGAAAATTCTGAATTACACAGCAGGGAGGCAGGAATCCTACACAGGGGATGTTTCACGGTATCTTAAAGATGTTCACCCCATTGACTGCTAGAAAACATGCCAGGGTTCATTATGGGGAAGGTGGGGTGCTGCATGGAGGGCTGCCTGATAAGTACATTGGTTCATGGGCCACATCAGTGATTCTAAAAGCCCTCTTAATCCACAGACTCACAAGAGATAATGAGATGGCCGTTTTTAATTTAAGCCACTAAGGTAAGGGGTGGTTTGTAATGTAAACATATTTTGTGTGTGTCTGGTTGCTTCAGTCAATATTGTTTCTATGAGATTTATTCCTATTATATTATGAATAGTTCATTACTGTATGATATGTATGTGTCCACCCATTGTATGAATACATGATGTTACTCATCCATTTACTGTTGAGGATCTATTTTGTTAGACCATTTGAGTTATGCCAAGTGTGTTTTGAGAACAAGGACATGTCTCCTACATTACCGTGAGACCACTAAGATACTTAAAATTAATATAATACTATCAAATACACAGTCCATATTCAAATTTCTCTTATCCCCCACAATGCCTGTGATATTGTGATTTATAAGAAACATACATAAGATCATCAAAATATATTTCTTTTATTATTTGGTCTTCATCCATAATGGCTGCTTGCAGTTCTCAAAAGCGTAGGAATTTGCTAAGTGTTAAGAGTGATAAAGATGTAGAGGAGGTTACTTTTGAATACATTTAAGGATAGGGGCTGGTTGTTAGGAGAAACAGTGATGCAGTTAGAGGGCTAAACCTTTCAGTCATCCCCCAGACCTCTGGGAAAGGAGAGTTTGGACATTGAGCTCAGTTGCCAATGATTCAATGATTTATCTATTTACCTATCTATTTATTCTAGATAAATAGAATCCCCCCAGAGGATGGGACTCAGAGAGATTTTGGGTTGGTGAACACATGGAGATCTGGGGAGGGTGAGGTACCTGGAGAGGACGTGAGAGCTCTGTTCCCTCATATATTGCCCAATGCATCTCTTCCAACCAGCTATTCCTGAGTTTTGTTCATTTGTAATAAACTATTCATTTAGTGAGGGAATAGGTTTCCTGTGTTCTGTGAGTTGCACTAGCAAATTAATTCAATCTAATGAGGTGGATGTAGGAACCTTTGATTTATAGTTGGTTGGAAGCACAGGTAGAAAGCAGGGTTTGCAACTGGCATGTGAAGTCTAAGGAGGGGGTCGTGAAACATTCCATAGTCTGTTGACCAGAAACACAGGTACAGCCTTGACTCTTAACTAGTATCTGAAGAGGAGGGAGGTTTTTAGGAGACTGTGCCCTGTATCTGTGGAATCTGACCCTACTTCTAGGTTTGAGCTGAGTTAAATTTTGGACTCCCTGCCATATTGGAAATTGGGTGCAAGACACCAGTTTCAAAGTAATAAATGCTCATTATTTTAAGCTGCCTTTTTTTGTCATTTGCTACAGAATAGGAGTATGATATACACAGTAAGCATGACCACTAATGCTGTGTGCAGCTGTTTCCAGCACAGGTGTTCAGGGGGTTGATGACTTATAGTGCTCAGACTTCTCCGTGTCCACGTATAGTGCTCAGACTCCTCCGTGTCCATTTCCTATCTCAGGATCCTAGTCCATTCCAACTAGGGGCCATATGTTAGCCTAAGAGATCCTGAGGGGTCATGCAATTACTATCTCAATAATCTCATGATCTTTATCATCAAATCTCAGGTTTGACCCTTTTCTCTATCTGTGCTGGGTTAAAGAAGAAAAGGTATTCTTTAAAATGAATATGGTAGGGCTGGGCATGCCTGTAAATGGCAGCCTATGAAGCCGTGGCTGGGGCCAGGGATTGCAATTCGAGTCCCACGGGGGCATGTAGTGAGACCTAGTCCCAAAATATAGCTGGGCGTGGTGGTGCACGCCTGTAATCCCAGCTACCTGGGAAGCTGAGGCTGGGGATTGCTTGAGTCTGTGGTACCCTGGGCAATGTGAGCCTGCGGTTCCACGGGCAAAAATAGTGAGACCTAGTCTCAAAAAAAATAAATGGCTATGGTAGCCTTTGCTTTTGAAAGGTTTTGCATTCATATCTTGAATTGGATGAAAAGCTTTTAATTGTTTCCCCTCTTTTAACTCTGTAGTATAGTCTTAAGCAGTCAACCTGTGACGGTAGAAACACAGATCTTTATTGAATCACCAGCATTTATTGTATCTAGCCTAATCTAAAAACCTGTGACTTGTTTCCTTAGGTGAAAGGTCAGCCCGACACCTCAGTGGTTCAGCTGATTCCTTAGAACTGATTCCTTTCTTTTGAAAGCCCATTTATCTTTGGAGTTTCACTTAAGTCAGTTGATGATAATTTTCTGTGTCAACTCGTTAGACAGTGGTGCCCAGATACTGGGTACCTGTTTAGATGTTTCTGTGAAGGAATATTTTAGATGAGATTAACACGCAAATCAGTAGGTTGAAGTGAAAGCAGCTTATGTGGGTGGACCTGCCAAGCATTTGAAGACTGAATAGAAAAAGACTGAGCCCCTTAGAAAGGGGAATTCTCCTTCCAGTCGTTCTTGAACTCAGCCACAGCTCAGTTCTTGCCCCAGGTGTCCAGCCTGCCCTGCAGAGTTTGCACTTGCCAGCCCCCATGATCACACGAGCCAATTCTTAAAAAAAAAAAAAAAAAAAACTGTCTCTACATCCTGTTTCTCCAGAGAACCCTAGTTCATTTTCTAGAGGAAGCTGTTTTCTAAAGAAATCTACTTTCCCATGTCAACGCAGTTTAGATAAAACTGAATTTCCCTACTTCATCTCTGAGTTATGGAGAGTATTCTGAATTACATACACTACACAGAGAGCTCTGTCATAAACACCAGGTAGATGTGAAAATTGTTGAATTAACTTCTAAGACTTCTGAAAAGTCCAATGAAGGTAAAATATTTTTTTTCTTATAATGTATGTGCGTAACCAGCCCAGTTGAAAGTTGATAAGGAGGACCAAAGATAATCTATCCTTGTTTGTTTTATAAAACAGAACATGTTTGTTGGATTCTAAAATGTCTGGAATTAAAATGTAATATGTAAAGATGTTGCAAATATAGGGAGGGATCAAGATATTCTTAATTTCTATCCTTCTTTCCTAAATTTTGTTCTTCATTCAAACACTGACTGTATTCATTATTGATTGGACTGAAAAAATGGAAAATCATCTAATATTTGTCATGGAAATATAGAAAAAAACTGCTCTTAGAGCTGATTTTCTTTGTGTTGCTGACTCAACAAATCTTAGATGCAAATGGTAGAATCCATAGTGTTCCTCACTTAGTGCACATGGTAAGCACTGGATATTACCCCTGGCTATTCTTAGACAATGCAATACCCTCTCCCATTCTCCATTCAATGCAATACCCAGATAATAGATGATAGATGGACTTATTAGTTTGTAAAAGTTGCCATGGTCTCTGTTTGTCTCTTTTTTCCCAAGGCACCAATATTCTGAATATAATTACCATGCTTGTATTTGTAGGTCAGGATTTTTTTTCATGCTCAAAGTTTTGTTAAAAATAAGTTGTTATATACTCTGGTTTCTCTTCAGATTGTACGAATATTTCACCTTTTAAAAATAAGTTGTTGCAAATCAATAAACAATAGCTATAATTGTTATTTGTTGTAAACAGAATAATAAAAAAATAGATGTTATTACTGTGGTATACACAAGATATTAGATTGCTTTCTGCTATAAAACTGATATGAAGACATCATTTAAATTTCTTTGTTGTCTTTTTTCTTGAAGTACAGTACTTTATTGCCATGTTGCTGCCATGCATTTTACCAATTCAGGTGTGTAGCATATAAGATTTGCAGAAGAGTGTTTTTCTAGCAAAGGAGGGCTTATTTTCTGTTTGTAATCATTTATATATTACAAATAAGAAAATAAGGTACAAAGTGTGTGTGTGTATGTGTGTGTGTGTGTGTGTGTGTATGTGTATGTGTGTATGTTTTGTGCTCAAGGCTGAGAATACTGACTGGTATGTAAGACATCAGCTGTCACTGAAATCATATATCACAGTCATGATTACTCTCTTACTGACAGTATGAGATCATTGGATTGGTTATTCAAAGAGTAGATGAAGAGCTCATGTCTCCATTAAAAGAAAAAAACTTTAACTCTGATGTACTAGAATAATAAAATATTTTCCAATATAGGTTTGGGAATTTTACAGAAAGAATTTATTTCCCATCTTGGTCACAAAGCTAATTTTTATGTTTTATTCTATTAATTTTGAAACTTCACACTTCTCTTTGTGTCTTCAATTCACAATTGTAATTTGTCTTCGTGTTTATCACTGATCATTGACAACTTTTTCCATTTCTACAAGATTTATTTGTATAGCTAAATTTTGCATTTTTTTCTTGTGTTAAATTTGGTAGTTTAAATTATTCTAGTAAAATTTCTGGTAAATTTTTCAAAAAGTCAAAATAAGCTGACAACAGAACTGGGGCAAGCAGTGAGGGAAGAGGAGGGTGAAATGAGGGAAGTGATGAGTGCTAGAAGATCAAGATGAGGATTCACAGTTGATGGGGGGAGAACTCTGTGAAATGCAGTGATGTAATATAATTATATATTTGTACCCACATATAACATAAATATGTAAATAACAAAATGAAAAATAAAAAAATTTCTAGTAAATTTTTCTGAAGTCTCATTTAGGTTCTCAAATTTATAAGCATATACTTTTCACAAATAGCTCTCCCCCCTTTTCATTCTGTATTTTATTATTCTTTGTTCCTCCTCTTTGTGATCAGTTTATGATCAGTTTTGTTCTAAGTCTAAATAGCCAAAAATTTTTTAAAAGCAGTTTTTGTTTTTTCAAGTCTTCACTACACAGGTCTCTTAAATTGCTTTTTGTTTTTATTTTTATTATTTCCTTTCTTTCTTTCTTTCTTTCTTTCTTTCTTTCTTTCTTTCTTTCTTTCTTTCTTTCTTTCTTTCTTTCTTTCTTTCTTTCTTTCTTTCTTTCTTTCTTTCTTTCTTTCTTTCTTTCTTTCTTTCTTTCTTTCTTTCTTTCTTTCTTTCTTTCTTTCGAGACTAGGTCTCACTATTTTTGCTGTGGTACTATGGACTCAAGCAATCCCCAGCCTCAGTTTCCAAGGTAGCTGGGATTGCAGGCTCATGCGCCACCACGCCCAGCTATTTTTTGGGACTAGGTCTCACTATGTTGCCCCAAGTGGGACTTGAAGTGTGTTCCCCAATCCCCACTGCAACACCATAGGCTGTCGCTTACAGGCACAAGCCACTGTGCCTGGCCTTATTTCTTTATGTTTGCTCAATTGCTCTTTTTTCTAAAATTTTTAGCATTTTTAGGTGATTTATTTTTAGGTTTCCTTTGTTCTAATAAATGTATTTGAGGACATAAAATTTTTCTACATAATGTTTTAGATGGATGGAAAGAATGGAAAACCAGAATTTGTCTCCCCAAGATCTGACTCTTCACAATCCACTTGCACTCATTTCTTCACAGGATTCTCAGTACTTTCTTCTTACCACTCTCTACAGTCTCAGATTGTGATCACTGGGAATGATAAGCTCTTAAACTATAATTTTAAGTTTCAAAATAAATATAATGCCTCAAGAGGACCCAGTCTCTAGTAGTTTAGATTTTTTCCCCCTCCAAACCAAACACCTACTCCCAAATGCCTAGCATTGTTTTGGGATATTCTGAATTTGCGTATTTAGCCAGAGATGGAGACAGAAAAGCAGACAGAAGCTTCCCTGGTGGCCTACTAGTGTTTCTATTAATTGAGCCTCCAAACTGCTCATTTATTAGCAAACTGGCAGTGGAAGCCAGGGCTGCAAACCACTGCAAAAGTCACTCAGCACCTCCACTTGATAAAGGAGGAAGTGAGGCTCGCAGAGGGGGAAGATCTGTCCTGCCACTGGGGGTGCACATGGCAGAGACCATCTGGAAAATCCTGCTTACTGACTGACTAACATTTGGACATCCAGTTCCCACTCCCCAAGTGCCAGCTAATGTGCTGAGTTAATTACTGCAGATATCCTGGAGGAGATGATAGATGAAGTTGAGGGAATAGAAAATTTATATAATGGGAGAGGAAGAGCATATAGTTCAACTAAACCCCAGAGTTGTTTTTCAACTTGAAATGTGGTGACTTCCCTTAATATAAGTAGTAATAGTACTTATGTAAGTACTAACAGATGAAATTTGGGTTCTGAGAGATAAAGTTTATAAGCATTTAGTCAATGCCTGGTTCAATAAATATAGCTTTTTTTTTTTTTGGTTATTGTTATAGCTCTTTGAAATTCATATGTGCTCCCAGAATATGCATTTATCATGTTTTTTTTTATTAGAGAGACACTAGGTCTCACTATGTTGCCCAGGGTTGACTCAAGTGATCCCTAGCCTCAGCCTCCCAGGTAGCTGAGATTACAGGTGCACGTCACCACGCCCAGCATTTATCATGTTTTGATCTCCAATGGGAATATATGTTTGATGAATGGGATCCTTTTACAAGTGAGTTTTCTGGTGGTCCCAGCTCATTCATGTGTGAGGTTGTCTTCTACCTATCAGTCTTAGTTTTGAGGGAATAACTCCCTAGCCCTCACTTGCACCCTCATCCATTGGGAGTCAGAATGAGAATTTTTATCATTTTTGACGTTTCAGAATCACTCAGTACATGTCATGTTATAAATAGATTCTTTCTAGTTTTCCCAGACAATGGAATAAAAAGGGTGTGCTGATCTCCAGGAGACAAGAAGCCTCCTTCTCCAGAGTCTTGTCTCCCATTGACCATACCAGGTTCTGTCTCAGATTGTTTATTACAAAATAAAGAAGGGACATTTGAAGCAGATTCACTCATCATAGAATTTTGGCAGCTCATTGCCCAAGATTACTCGATGGTCCACACCAGCAGCTGTCACAGTGACCAGGTAGATGACACCCCCACTCGAGCCGTCCCGGCTCATAGCCAACGCGATAGCTGCAGAGGGTTTTGAAGTGGAGAGTGAAGAGAGAAAGGCTTAGATTCAGGATTTTTTCTTTCCCTTCTAGTCCATACACTTACTCCCATCTCAGACTCCGCAAAACCAACTTTTAGAAAATGCTTTCATATGCCTTCTCCATGTTCATGGTCTCAATAGCTCTTTATGAGCTATATAAGTTATATACAGCTTAACAAATAGCTCACAAGTTCTTGGATTTTTTTTTTTTTTCCGAGACTAGGTCTCGCTGTTTTTGACCGTGGAACCGCAGGCTCTTGTTGCCCGGGGTACCACAGACTCAAGCAATCCCCAGCCTCAGCTTCCCAGGTAGCTGGGATTACAGGCGAGCGCCGCCATGCCCAGCTATTTTTTTGGAACTAGGTCTCGATACGGGCCCCAGGAGGGACTCGAACCTCAATCCCTAGCCCCAGCTGCTTCATAGGCTGAAGCTTACAGGCACAAGCCTCCGTGCCCGGCCAAGTTCTTGGATATTTAACAATCAACTCACAAGCTGACCCTAGCCAGCTCCAGCACACCACTGATTTTTAGGATAACCATGGTCATACTCAGTGTCTGGCAGACCTGGCTTATGCCTCTGTCTTGAAGTCCCATCCAGTTGTGCTGTTCTCTTTCACTCACAAAAAGGTCCCAGTTTGGATAGTAAAGGAAATGACCACCGATGTGTTCCTCACACTCTACTTCCTTCCCACGTTGAAAACCCTCCCCAGGTCCCATTCCACCTGCTTAGTTACCATCTGTGGTGAAGCGCCTGCACTCCTCTGGGGACATGCCTGGTTTGTACGCTGCATCCACATAACCATAGATGTAGGTGCTGCCAGAGCCACCAATGGCAAACGGTTGTCGAGTCAGCATTCCATCTAGCGTCATATATACCTGGGGAGGTGTCCACAGGTTAGACTATAGAAGCATCAGACTACAGAAGCATAAAACTTGAACATGGCAAAAAAAAAAGATAATGGTTATCAGAGGTAATAGGGGGAGATGGTGGAGGGGTGGGGGAGGAAGACATATGTGATATGTGCATGTGTGGGTTGGTGGAGGGAAAAATGGGGGGAAAAGTCTTTTATATTAAAAAAGAATTAGCAAAATAAAAAAAGACTCTGACTTGCAGAAGGCCAAGTAGATAAAAATAGAAAATGATGAAGTGCTAAAAACAGAGTGAAATTCAGAAAAGTGCAGAAAAATAGAAAACTGATGTGTGTTTACATTAGACATGAGAGGACTTTACTTATTTATTTTTTTTTGAGACTAGGTCTTGCTATTTTTGCCCATGGAACCGCAGGCTCACGTTGCCCAGGGTACCACAGACTCAAGCAATCCCCAGCCTCAGCTTCCCAGGTACATGGGATTACAGGCACGCACCACCACACCCAGCTATTTTTTTGGAAGGCAGCTATGCTGACCACTATACCACCAACACCCAGCTATTTTTTTGGAACTAGGTCTCGCTACGGGCCCCAGGCGGGACTTGAACCGTGATCCCTAGCCCCGGCTGCTTCATAGGCTGAAGCTTACAGGCACGAGCCACCGTGCCCAGCCAGGACTTAGAGCTTTAAAGGTAAAAATATTTAGAAAGTACCAGAGGAAGGGATTCACAGATGTAAGAGGAAATAATATAAATTAGGGACTGTTACTGAATGGATGTCACATTAAAGAGAAAATAATTTTATATTGCCTAAGTAGCATAGAGGTTGCATGTTGAAAGTAACAGGATATACATTTAGAGAAATTGTTGATTGAAATTTGGTAGATCAGGGAAGTAAGGAAAAGTAACAGTTTTGGTTTATTGTTAAAGACAATAGATCACTACTATTGACTTCTGAGAAAATAAAAACCTGTATATTGAAAATTCTTCTTAATAGTCATAGGTTATAATAGTGAAGAAGGAAAAATTATCTCCTTCCCACTGAGATGAGCAGGTGGTCTCCACACTCTGCAGAGAAGCTCAGTTTCTCATACTCCATGTGCTATGCTTTTAAAGGCAGTATCTTTGGCACTCATTGCTTAGAATGGCATCAAGACCTTCACCTTCCTCTACAGGGAAGTGGGGAACCCCAAATCTGCATTGGGAGAGACTCACCTGGCCCCCTTCCCGTTGGTCCCAGCCAGCTACCATGAGATGTGCAGACAGGTCATCCCGATATTTATAGGTGATATTCTTTACCACATTTGCAGCAGCCAGAACAAGAGGAGGTTCTTCCAGCTCCATTCTGAAGGAAGTGGTAGGCTGGGGTCAGTACACCTGCCTGAAGTGCCACCTTCCAGTGCCATTTTCACCATCCCTGCCAAGTGACACCTGGAACTATAGCTGCAACAGTTCAAACTGCAGCCCTCCCACCCCCCACCTCCCTCCCTTATCCTGTCCATTCACTCACCTCCCCACCTTCACCCCCACCCCCACCCCAATGATGCAACTCTGGGCTGCAAGGGCCCTACCCAGTAGGTAAAAGCAGATAAGCTTTACTTCCGTCCCAGTGACCTTGACTTTTCATAGCTAACTGCTAGGTATTATGGTGGCCACATAGTTATTGTCTTCAGTTTTCAAACTGCCTTCACAAATTATTTGGTTCTCAAAATAGCCATCTGCAGGTAGGGTAGGAACTATTATCTTCACTTTACAGATACAGAAACCAGTTTCAAGAGATTTAAGTGCTAGTTCAATGTCACATAGAGTGTTTCATTTGTCGCTGCAGTGCTTCTAGAACAGGACTCTGTGCAGGGGTTCACTTTCCATTGGGAGTGCTAGTGGGTGTGGAGTGAGGTACCCAGAGCTTCGTACCCATGGAGTTCTAGCTGGTAGGAGGCCATGTCCGCGATGGCCTGAGCATCTGCAGCTGAGCCTGACAGAGCACAGTAGATGCGCTCGTGCAGTGGGGACAGCTTGTCAAACACTCGGTTCACCACCGCCTGGCTGTTGGAAAGAGGCAACAGTTACCACTGTTAGAGCTGCAGGAATTTTGGAGGTCAATCATTCAGTGTTCCTTAAACTTTTTACAAGAGAATAGCAAGAGGGCATGAAAGTTAATGCTTGAATTAAAGCAGGAAGTCAGAAATCACCTCAAATGAATGTACCACAGTACCTGATAACTAAAATTACACTTATTTTCAGGCTCAGATTTTTATAATAAAAGAAGAAAAAAGTTTAACATGCTTTTTAAAATTGATTTTTCTTTGCCATGAACCATCTTGAGGAAGTTATCTCTTTTTTTGAAACACAGACTAATATTGATCTAATCTCATATACTCATTTTGTATGTGAGAAAATTGGCCAGGAGGGAGAGACAAAGTCAGTTTGACATATGATGGATGAGAAACCAGAATACCTGCTAATAGCCCCATTATTTCTATTTCTAAACATAGAAAAAAGAGGGCCCCCTCAGATCTCTACTTCTTAACCTTGTGTCACACTATATTCTTTCTAGGAATAAGCCATTTAAACAGTTTACTCTATGAGTTCATGATTTCTCTGAATTCTCCAGCTCATGCACTGAATATCCATGAATTCAAGGTCTGGATGAGGCACCCAGTATCTTATAGTGGTTTTGTTTTGAAGGTTAACACCATTTCTCCCAAGCTCCAATTGATTTGTGAATGGGCATAAAAAATGTGCATATGAGGCCATGAACTTCCTGTCAGAATCACACATGGTCGCTCATACTTACCCTGCAGATACCCGGGAATCGGAACCCACCACAACACCCCCGTCAAACTCGACCGCCATGATGGTTGTCTGCAGACACAGAGGGTAGACTGTCAGAGCAGGAAGAGCCCTGATCCCTTCATGTTACAGATGAGGACATATCCCCGTTGAGGGGAGGTGACCTGCTCCACATCATGCAGTAATTTAGGCCAGTACTGACAGCAGGACAGGTTTCCCCCCCCCCTTCCTATTTTCTTTATTGTCTTTCCCCCCGGAAGGGACTGCCATAGCCTAGCCTTCAGACAACACTGGAAGAACCGCTTCCCTCAGCCCCAGCCTTCTTCAGTGGAATCCTTTCCACTGAGAGAGGTGAGATGAGGGTCTTAAAGGTAGATGTGCTCTGTTTATGGGGAAGGTTCAGGGGGATACTTCCAAGCAATGGTGAAGCAGCCCCACAAGTGAGTTACAGCCACTCCACATGCTTATTGCATGTACAGACGTGGGACAGGATCACACAGAGCAACTGTGAACTTGGGAACAAAGTCTAGGTCTCTTTGGGGCCAGAGGAAGGAGGGAAGCAGCAAGAACATGAGACAGTTTAAAATAAAAGTTTAATTTAAGTATTTCTGATCAAGAAGTAGGTGGGTGTCTCAGCAGCCAGGAGAAGCAATCTGTTCAAGAGAGGTTTTGATTGGAAAGTTTGAGCTGATTTTTCCAGGTCAAGAAAGAAAATTCATGAAAAGAATTAAGGAAGAGTGAAGGAGGATGAAGTCACATATTTTTCTAGTGTTGAGCTGGAGAAGATAAGTGACTTGTTCAAGGTCACAAAGACTAGTAGCAGATCTGGGACTAAAACCCAGGTCTAAATGCCATTCCTTGGTTTGACTTCTCTTTCGTACTTTCCACTGCTCATATGGCAGCAAGGGAAGATTTTCTAACTTATAAATGGTTTACTGATAAGTAAGTTACTCTGACCCCTGGAAATAATTGCCTGAGGGTGTGTTCTTATACACTGATTTCTCATGAACAGAGGGCCAGAGAACAAGAGCATTCCTATGGTAGAGGCTATTCCTTTATGACAAAACTTCCCGCCAACAGCTTTGGTGGTAACCTGGGTATAGAAGCCAGTCAGCCCTGGTTGCCCCTGGCCCCAGGCACCAGCCTGTGCAAAGTCTCCAGAAGGTGTCTGCGACTGGGCAGGGAAGACACAGGAAAGAAAGCGTGGCAGCACCCATACAAGCAGAAGGTCTAGTTCTCCAAGCCCGGAGAACTACCAATTTGCATGGAACTCCCGTATCAGTACGCGGGCTGATTCCTCGCCCCAGGAGGAGTTTATCAAAAGTCTGTGTAGTGAGCTGCCCCTTCTCAACCACTGTCCATATCGCCCCTCCCAAGTGCTGTCCAGCTTCACCCAGGGCGCCATATCCTCCTGGTTTTGCACCTTCGCTCCCTCCCTTCATTTAACAAGCCCCTCTCTCCAGTTCAGAATGAAAGCGAAAGCGCTTTAAAACAGCTTCCCCATGACGCTTGCAGCTAAGAGCCAAAGCACCCTCTTCTCCACCGTCTCGAAGGCCCGATCCCTTCGCGGACCCCTGGAAGACCCTTTTCAGAATAGGGATGCCTTAAATTCATTGCAAGGTGCCTGAAACTGGTGGCTACAAGCTACTTCTTCACTCTAGTTAGACTCCACATTCACTCCTCGGTGTTTCCAGGATCCCTCTGTCATTCCACCTCCTCCTCCTCCCCACTGCTAACCCTCCAACCCAGATTTATTACCCCAGTGTGGACTTCTCCGGTCCAGGGTAAGTCCCCGGTGGGTGCTCCGGCTCGCAGCATCCCGGCGCCACGCTCCCTGCTGCCTGGGGCACTGGTTCCGGACCTGGGACAGCGCAGAGCGCGCCGCGCGCGCCTGCAGCCCCGCCCCCTGGCCGCCCGCTCCCCGCCAGGGGGCGCCCGAGGCCTCCGGAGCAAGCGTGGCCGCGCGCCGCTAACCTGTGCGCGGACGATCTGCCCGGAGACCGGTGACGCGAGAGCCCGGCCCCGAGGCTCCAGGAAGAAAGTCTGTAGCGGATGCAGCGAGGGGAGGCACGGGGAGGAAAAGAGGGTCGGTGGGCACGGTGGTGAGGGTGGGGTAGCAAGCAAGAGTTGAATTCAAACCTGACTTCAACGTCTTATCCCAAAATTGTTTGCCCTGACCGCGATCCGAAGTGGGCGGACCCCGTGAGGCGGCGGCCACTTTCGTTTTCCCTTCCCATAAACCGCTCACTTCTAGGTAGCGCGACGGTGCTCGACCGGTTCTCGGGACTTTCCCAGGGCCCCGCCCCGGCCCGCCTCCGTCCCCTCCCGCAGCAGCGATTCCAGCGCGCGACAGGGATCAGATTCCGGCCGAGCCCAGACGCTGCTCCGCGGGACAGTGGACGGTGCAGGCGCGATCCCGCGCGCCGATGGCCAGCTCCGGGTCGCCCGCCCCCGGCGGGTGCCGCTGCCCGTCGCGAGCTGCCTTGGCGTGTCTGGGGCCGGTGCTGCTGCTGCTCGTCGATCTGCTGCTGCTCCGGCCGGCCCTCCCCGGCGTCTCCTCCCTGCTGGTGCCCACCACGCTGCCGCTGCTCCGGGTCTGCGCCGTGGGCCTGAGCCGCTGGACTGCGCTGTGGTTGGGGGCGCGCGGCATCATCAGGGCAACGTCTGCCTCCGAGCGCGAAAGAGCAGGGGTGCAGGGATGGGTGGCTGCTTTGGAGCCACTGGCGGCGGCGCTGGGATTGGCCCTGCCTGGACTTGCAGTGTTCCGAGAGTTGAAGTCTTGGGGAGTCCCGAGGGACGCTGACAGCACCAAGCTTTTGTTCTGGGGAAGTCGCCTCGACGCCTTCGTCCTCAGCTACGCGGCTGCACTGCCCGCGGTTGCCCTGTGGCATAAGCTCAAGGGTCCTTGGGGGCCTGGGGATGTCGAGGGCTCTGGAGAAACGGTGCATCGACTTCTCGCATGCCTGGGCTCAGAAATCCGCCGTCTCCCACTCGTTCTGGTGCTGTTGGTCCTCTCTTGTGCTGGTAAGGGGGGGGTGGGGTGGGGTAATGCAGGCTAAGGGGAGGGGTGGGGTGATAGCCTGGGTACTAGGGGCAATCAATAGTCGCTGTCTGCAAGGCAGGTTAGTACGGGTTCTGGGAACCCAGCTTGGGTCTTGAGGAGACCATTCCCATGTAGGGGAAGTAACCCTGAACTGGGTGGGAGTCGGGATTCCTGGACCCCTGTGTAACCCAGTGGGGTGCTGCACTGAGCCCCCTCGGGCAAGTTTTTGGAGCAGCACAGCGTCATCTTTCCTGCCATAGTACCTTAGTCCATGGTCTCTGTCTTCTTAAATAAACTCCTAAAGGTTGGTGGAGCCACTGCGTTGTGAGTTCCAGGGTGGCCTATTCAGGTGTAGGGTTTTGACCTCAGTGTCCTCTTGCTCAGCTGCCTTCCAGGACATGGCCAGGGGGAAGGGGTGTCTGGGACAGTCTGGTTGGAGCTGACCTGCTTAGACCTGATGTTGAGAGGACTCATCTCTCCCCTCCCTCCCCAGGGGAGATGGCCATTCCCTTCTTCACCGGCAGCCTTACTGACTGGATTCTACAAGATGGGGCAGCCACAACCTTTGCCCGAAACATAATTCTCATGTCCATTCTCACCATAGCCAGGTATGGGGGCTGAAGAATGTGGGGCTGTGGGGCCCTGCAGAAGAGTTGGAAGTTGGGGCTGCTGACCAAAGTGCATTCCTTCAGGGATACCTTCTTACTGTTCCCTGAACACACTCCAACCTTCCTTCTCTCTGTGTCTCCATAGTGCAGTGCTGGAATTCATGGGTGATGGGATATACAACAGCACCATGGGCCACGTGCACAGCCAGCTGCAAGGAGAGGTATTTCGAGCTGTTCTGCGCCAGGAAACGGAGTTTTTCCAGCAGAACCAAACAGGTTTCTCATGAAACTCATTATTCATGGGTCTATCTTTCATAACCTTATATAGCCTCTTACACACACACACACACACACACACACACACACACTGCTATTTCTTATTGTTGATTTACCTCAACAGCAGAATTCCTACAGAAAGACTTTAATTTTTCCATCCAAGATTTTCTCCATAAGCCGATGTGGTGGTATGCACCTGTAATTCCAACTATCTGGGAGGCTGAGGCTAGGGATCACTTGAGTCCGTGGGTTTGAGACAACCCTGAGCAATATAGCAAGACCTAGTCTCTAAAACAAACAAAAACCCCCAAGATTTTCTCCATAAATTTATTCCTATATGTATATTTGATAGAAACCACAGAATTTCAAATATGGACATTTTGAGAACACAGGTGTATACCTTTATTTTATAATGAAAAAAACTGAGGCCGGCATCCTAGATGCTGAAATTTGCTGGTCACATGTAGCAGAAGGAATGTGGAGATAGAACTCCAATGTCTTGACTTCCAGTCTGGTGCATGGCACCTTTTTCTGAACTAATTTTCGGATGTGTCCACCACCTCTATTAGATGACCAACTTGTTAAGCTATTCCCATCCAGCATGGGACAGGCAAGACATAGAGATCTATCAGAGAAATGGAAATTTACATAGGTATCCATTTCCTTAAAGTTAAAAGGGAGGTCTTTGGCCAGGCTTTTCCTCTCTAGCATGCATCCCCCCTGCACTGACATCCACATTTTCCCAGCCTGCACGCAGTGCCATGTTATCACACTCCTTCTGCCATTCTTGTTATTGCCCAGTCTCCCATTGACTCTGAGCTTCTCTTCTTATTCCACTCTCTTCTTCCCAACCCCTGGCAGGTGCCATCACATCACGGGTAACTGAGGACACGTCCACTGTGAGTGAGTCTCTGAGTGAGAGACTGAGCCTACTGCTGTGGTACCTGGTGCGAGGACTGTGTCTCCTGGTGCTCATGCTCTGGGGGTCTCTGTCTCTTACCATGGTCACCCTGTTTGCCCTGCCTCTGCTTTTCGTTCTGCCCAAGAAGCTGGGGAAATGGCACCAGGTAAGTCCAGGGGATTGACCCAGGCACACAGACCCTTACCTCCCATACTTGTGATGGGGGCTTAGTTCCTCTCAGATTTCTTCACAACTTGTCTGACACCTTCTCTGACTGTTCATCTAGATGGGATTCCATCCTGCTCTAGGCTGTACTCTCAGATTGCTCAGTGCTGAAGAGAAGGCACATTCTCTAGCTCTTCTAACCACATCTGATTTAAGAATATGATATTCCATCTCGAGGATGTGACCCCCTGGCAACCCCAAATTACTTTCCTCTCCTCTTTATCTCTTTAGTATTGGGGTGTGCTGTGTCCCTTTATCTTCTTTTCCATCCCTCTCCCCCTTTTCATCTTTAATCTCCACTGAGGTAATTCAGACACTGGTGTCCCCTATATTTTCCCAGCCTGTGTGACCTCTCTTGTCTATATGTTCACAGTCGCTGGCAGTACAGATGCAGGAGTCTCTGGCAGAAGCCAGCCAGGTGGCCATTGAGGCTCTGTCAGCTATGGCTACAGTCCGGACTTTTGCCAACGAGGAAGGAGAGGCCCAGAAGTTTAGACAAAAACTACAGGATATGAAGACACTTAGCCAGAAGGAGGCCCTGGCCTATGCGTTCAACAACTGGACCACCAGTGTGAGTACCTGGAGATGCTGGGACTCCACTTCCCTTCCCATACCCCTTCTCTGGAGTGGTGGTGGGTTCAGAGTCCTCAGCGTAGCGACTAGATGCCTGATTACCCCACCCAGTGTCCCAAGCCCCCTCCCTCTTTTTATACATGGTGGCTGGCTTCCTTTCAGGAAAGTACACAAAACCAGGGAGAGGCCACGTCTTGTAGTCATGGGGCTTTCCCTTGACTCCCAGAGGGAACTACCAATCCCTGCATCTGGGCTGCTTCATGTTAAGACTGTGAAAACCATAGGAATAGTGGGAGCTCAGGAAGAAGAGCATCTATGATGTAACTGAAAGAGAATTAGGTCAGATTTTAGTTCCTAACTTGATGCTGTGTTTATCAGCTTTTCCATGAGCAAGTGACTTGGCTTCCCTGAGATGGTTTCCAAGTGACATCACCTTATTCATAGGGCTTTTGCTAAGAATCGTTGGTGGCATTACCTTCCTTAAAGTCTCTGGTGAAGAACAAAATGCTCCCCAGACAAGGTGGTGATGCTGATGGTGGTGATGAAGGTGATGGCTTCCACCCTCATTGTGTGGAACTGGGTGGGCACTATGGGCTCTCCACCTTTTAATCTTCCTTTCTACCCACTGAACCTGTTGTTGTCACTTGGGGGAAAGGGACTTCATATCTTCTTCATACAAATTGTTCTGAATTGTCCCCCCTTCTAGATTTTTCTACCATGACCTCTTTCCCCTCTGTTCTCTCCACAGATCTCAGGGATGCTGCTGAAGGTGGTAATCCTGTACATGGGTGGGAAGCTGGTGACCAGTGGGACCGTGAGCAGTGGGAGCCTTGTCACATTCGTTCTCTACCAGATCCAGTTCACCACAGCTGTGGAGGTGAAGTCTCTCCGCTTTACTCCCCTGCACCCACCCAGTCACCATCTTTGTCATTTTCCTTCTATTTATGCTTTTCACATCCTGTCACCCTGGCAAGCAGGTTCAGTCTCTCCACTCCTTTTCAGTAACTACATGTCCTCCCCCTGCAGGTATTGCTGTCCACTTACCCTAGTGTACAGAAGGCTGTAGGCTCATCAGAGAAAATATTTGAATATCTGGACCGGATCCCTCGAAGCCCTCCCAGTGGTGTGTTGACTTCCTCAAGCCTGGAGGGCCATGTCCAATTCCAAGATGTCTCCTTTGCTTACCCAAATCGTCCAGATGTCCCAGTGCTGCAGGTATATAATCCACAAGTCCCACCACCAACCTCACCCTCAGTTCTACCATCTGAAAGTCTCATCCTGCCACCAGCCTGATTATGTACAGATCCTTCCTGACCTTCAGAGGCAAAACTGAGCATTGTCTATTCCATAAAACTTCTCCAAACTTGAGAACCAGTTTGGATTGCAAGGGGAATGGGAAGAGAGTCTCTTAGGGAGAAGATTCTCACATCTTAAAGAGTTGCAGAAGCAAAATCCTTGCTTCCAATCTCCTATCTTTCCTTTACTTTTCCATTTATGATTTGGAATGTAATGTTTTTTTCATTTCTTATAGTGTCTGATATCAAATGTGTGGCATGATGGTGCTTAGTTTTTGCTCTTTGTCTCATCTTCCATCTCTACTCATGGGGGTGGGATCATCCCCAAAGATGTGGAGGGTAGAGGCTGTCACATTTTCCCATTGTCCTCCTTTCCCTTCTGGAGTAAGACATCATGCTATGTAATAAGACAATGATGGTTTCAAGGTCAAGACAAGGCTTCTTACTGTGTGATTCTCTGGCTTCCAGGGGCTGACATTCACCCTGCGTCCTGGTGAGGTGACGGCCCTGGTTGGTCCCAATGGGTCTGGGAAGAGCACTGTGGCTGTCCTGTTGCAGAATCTGTACCAGCCCACCGGTGGGAAGCTGCTGCTGGATGGGAAACCCCTTCCCCTATATGAGCACCGCTACCTGCATACACAGGTTAGTAAAAAGGTGGCTTGGGGGAGGAGGGACACATCAAGTAAGAAGGGCGCTTTCAAGCACTATTTACTACAGCTGAGATATGGAAATGACCAAATGTCCCAAAACAGATGAATGGATTATGAAGATGAGGTATAGGTACACAGTGGAATATTTCTCATTGATAAAAAAGGATAAACTTATGCCATCCCACATGGATGGAGCTGGAAGGGATTATGCACCGTGAAATAAGTTAGAAGGAAAAAGATAAATAGCAGATGGTTGCACTTATATGTGTAATATAGAGAAACTGGACAAAGGATCAGGAAAAAGAAAAAAACTTGCAAGCTGAACATAGATCTGAGGTCTATAGCAGGGAAGGAGAAGAGTGAGGAGTCAAAACAGGGGAAGGAAGACCACAGGGGATTATGGTCACGGGTGGTATGGTGGTGGGAGAAACCAAACACTCCGAAAATGTACAGTAATTAAATTTAACTTAAAAAAAAAGGAAGAGCATTTTCATGAGCACCCTCACTGAGCACTCTGGAAGGAGGGATAGGGTGGAGATCAGGGTGTGTCCACGAGAGAGTGTGTGATTTTGTGATACACTCTCAATAAAGATTTTGAGTCTTTAATCTTTAAATACCATGCCCCCTCTGTTCTCTGGTCTCTGTTCTGTGATCAGGTGGCTGCAGTGGGACAAGAGCCACAGTTATTTGGAAGAAGTTTTCAAGAAAATATTGCCTATGGCCTGACCCAGAAGCCAACGATGGAGGAAATCATGGCTGCTGCCTCGGAGTCGGGGGCCCATGCTTTCATCTCTAAGTTCCCTCAGGGCTATGACACAGGTTCTCTCTTCACTCATGTTATACCCACCGATCTTTACTTTTACTGAAGCCCTACCAGCCGTGCTTTTCCTCATCAGTTCCTCCTGCTTTACTGACATCAATTTGAAGTTGTGAGATATTCCTGCGACTCCTTTTTCCTCACAGGCTCAGAGCTCTTCCCTCCCAGTATTGCTACATCCACCAGACTCTGATGTATGTGTGCATGTGGGTGTATAAGGGGCTACACTTAGAGTTCTCACCCTGGCTCTTGTCTCTGCAGAGGTAGGCGAGGCTGGGAGTCGGCTATCAGGGGGTCAGCGGCAGGCAGTGGCCTTGGCTCGAGCGTTGATCCGGAAACCACGTGTGCTCATCCTGGATGATGCTACCAGTGCCCTGGATGCAGACAGCCAGTCACGAGTAAGAGAAGCATCTCCTTAGTGCATACATCCCACTCCGTCTTCCTCCACTCACCCTGTGTAGTTATGCCATCGATAGAATTTTCTAAACAAACCCTTCCAGTTCTTCATTCCCATTAGCTCCCCCCCCAAGATGCTTAGGAACATTTAAAAAAACATTTTAAAAATTATTTGTTTGTTTATTTTGAGACTAGGTCTCACTATGTTGCCTGGGGTAGTCTCAAGCCTGTGGACTCAAGCGATTCCTAGCTTCAGCCTCCCAAGGCTGGGATTAAAGATGCATGCCACCACACCTGGCTGCTTAGGAGCATTTTAAAGAGACCACGGATTCTTAATTTCTTTCTTTCTTTTTTTTTTTTGAGACTAGGTCTCGCTATTTTTACCCATGGAACCCAGGCTCTCCTTGCCTGGGGTACCACAGACTCAAGTAATCCCCAGCCTCAGCTTCCCAGGTAGCTGGGATTACAGGCGTGTGCCACCACACCCAGCTATTTTTTTGGAACTAGGTCTCACTATGGGCCCCAGGCGGAACTGGAACCACGATCCCTAGTCCTGGCCACTTCATAGGCTGAAGCTTATAGGCACGAGCCACCGTGCCCAGCCTGGATTCTTAAGTTCTGAAGCTAAATATAAGGGAGAGACAATCCTAATAATATCAGTATTAATTGAGCTTTTACTATGTGCCAGATGGGCCTGTTACATGTACTGGCTCTCCCAGGTATCCATCACAGATGCATAGATGCTGGACATTATGGTCCTCCTTCTACAGATGACAAAACAAATCTTGAGACAGGTTAACCTTCTCAGTGTCTTTCAGCTGTTGAAAAGCAGATCTTGCACCCCAATTTAAGTCTGCCTGACTTGAATGCCCATTCTCTCTTCATCACTAAGCTATACTTCCTTTAAAGTGAATGTAAAAATGCCCTGTCTGCAGTAGAGGGGCAAGACTACTTAATATCTTCACTCTTTTCTTGTGGGTTTCCCCCACAGGACTCTAGCTTTTGTTCCACTGTTGACACCTCACAAAAAATTATTTTTTTTTAAAGCAAATCAGATTTGACAGAGGAACACCCCGAACCAGGATCCTCATGACCCTGGGGTGCTGGCAGGGGCAGCAGTGATGCTGGTTTGTTTTGCTGTGGAGCACAGATATGTCCTAGGCTGGGAGTGGTCCCCAACTCTGATGGGGGCTGTGTCTTTTCTCAGGTGGAGCAGCTCCTATATGAAAGCCCCAAACGGTGCTCCAGGTCTGTGCTTCTCATCACCCAGCGTCTCAGCTCCGTCGAGCAGGCTGACCATATCCTCTTTCTGGAAGAAGGCACCATTCGGGAGGCAGGAAGTCACCAGCAGCTCATGGAGAACAGGGGACCCTACTGGACCATGGTGCAGGCTCCTAGTGTGTCAGGTGCTTTGGAATGAAAGCCTTCTCAGACCCTCTTTGTAGTGGAGAGTTTAGGAACAAAAATCTCGCCAGCGCTGCAGAGTAGATGGCTGCTTCTTGGGGAAGTTACACCCTGAAGTATGTGGCCTAGGTTGCACCTGAAATTGTGCGAGGACTGTGCCGAAGCTCCTCTTGGGAAGCTCTGTGCGCCAAACACTTTAAGCTCTTCATCATAATGTAGATTTCTTGGGAGGAAGGGGGCCTATTAACTCCTTACTGTTACTGGGTTTAAAGCTGCGTGCTGTGGTTCACA
Organism: Uropsilus gracilis; assembly: GCA_004024945.1. Lineage (NCBI taxonomy): Eukaryota > Metazoa > Chordata > Mammalia > Eulipotyphla > Talpidae > Uropsilus > Uropsilus gracilis. The sequence goes on along the minus strand of PVHY01007802.1, from coordinate 26,406 downwards.
GCCTGGGAACGAAGAGAAATGCTTAGATCACGGAGAAAGGGCTCGCACTACTTTCCAACATGACCCAGGAATATCCTGGCCTGTGGATACCCCGTGGGCTCTTGATATTTATAATAAAAGTGATGTTTTGTACTGTGCTTTATCGTGTTTTCTCCACACACCAAGTGATTCACGCTTCCCGGCGCCCTCGCAGGAGTGGGCTGGGGGCCCCTTTTCAGCGTTTTTACTGTTTCATTGACCTCGGCGCACCATCTTCTCCCCTAAACTTTAAATTTCCCACGGTTGTTCCCTCCGCTCCCCGCTCCCCGCTCCCCGCTCCCCTGCTTGCTCCAAAGATGAGCTGGACCGGGACGCAGGGCCCCGGACACGGGCAACTGCAGCTCGGAGCCTGGGCTTCCAGAGGTGTGAATCAAGGGCGCAGGCCGCTCGGTGTAGAGCGCGCGAGCGAGCGCGCGAGCCACCGCCGCGCCGCCCAGGTCCTTCCCGCGAGCGGCTAGGAGGCTGCACTAGCCGGGCGGGCTCCGCGCGGTGGGCGGGGTGCTACTGAATCTTCCATTCTGGGAGGGCCGGGGTCCTGTGACGCTAACGGTTGCCGGGCAGATTAGTCCATCACAGGTTGCAAGGACTGTCCGGGTTTGGGCGAGTTAAACGCCCTAGCACTCAGTCGAACAAACATTATCCGAGGAGTTGTGACCAGGCTGGTCAGTTCGGGCGGGTGGCTACAGGGTGGGAAGGCCGGCCTGTGAGGGGTCACATCCACGGCTTCCGAGACGGCGAGCGCTCCTCGGCGAGCGCGCCTCGGGGTGCCCTGCCCCCACACGCCGCGGGTGTGAGTCCAGTTGCCGCAGGATCGGTCCTCAAGACTCAGTGTCCCCACGTATACTCGTATCCCTTCCGGCTTTGTGAAATGATGCACGATATGGAAACCCCCCTCCCCCTTCTTGCTGACTTCCAGCTTTCCGGTTGAGGCCACGTCTTCAGGGGTGGTCACCCCCACCCACCCGGTGGTTGTTTGCGCTCAGAGTATGCCCCGGCAAGCTGGTGCCTCTCAGTGTCATCTCACAGCCAACGGGCTTTCAAAGCCCTGTTCTCCCCCTATTGTCTCCCTCCTTCGGACAGTTTCCCGCCGCTTCCCCGACCTTCATGAAGGCGGAGCAGAGAAACCGGTCCTCAGTGTGATAGTCCGGGTCCCCAGATACCCACCGGCCTCTTCTTGGAAAGGGCAGGGGGATGTGGAAAAAAAATCTGGTTCCCTCCCCTTCAGGCTACAGGCTTTCGCTTTCACTTCCTCCTCCGAGCCGACAGATCTGCGGGTGCTTGCGGATCATGGCGCTGCTGGAGGTGTGCGGAGCCCGCCCAGGGCTGCGGGACGACTGGGCATTCCCGGACGCTGGAAGCGGGCTGCGCTCGGACCCTGGACACTACACTTTCTCCATGCGATCGCCCGAGCTCGCCCTTCCCCGGGGAATGCAGGTCAGGGCTGAAAGGGAACCCCCGAAGGGGGAGCTGACGAGGGCGAGGGGAATGGATGGTCTGCCCCGAGGCTGCCCAGGGAGGGGGGGTTCAGGACGGACACTACGACACCTGGAGGGACTTAGCTGTAGCTGGAGAGCGAGTGACCGAGTGACCGGAGGCGGGATGAAGCCACGTGGGAACCCGGGCTGACTGCCCTACCTCAGGAAATGAGAATAGGACAAAAAGGTAGAGGGAAGGGGAGGGTTCCCGCCGGACAGGATACTTTGCCTCTCCTTTTAATCACACACAAATCATCAAGACTTACTCACAAGGCCCTCATAAGACACAGCGACTGTGGAGTGTGCTGGAAAACTGTGAACTTTGGCTTGAGCCTGGCCTCAGTCACTCCCTGCTGTGTGTCCTGGATCAAATCACTTCGTGTAGGTGTCATGTGTATTCTGCAAAATGCAGATATTACCAATAAACATATTTTGTAAAGGTTAAGGGACCTACAGATGTAAATGAATCCTTAAAATGTTAGTTAGGTAATTATTTTCTTTCATTGATCTTGATTTGGAAGGAAAAGGGTGGTGGGGTTTACCTCTTTTCCTTCTCCCAGGCCACTTCCTTGTGGAGGTTGATGGTAAACTATTCCATTGTTGATGGCTGGAGAATTTCTGTGGTTCTCCTCACTCCCACATTCTCAGTCCCTTGCCTGGAGTCTCCTTCAGAAGTTTTCATTGTTCCTTCTACCTTTTCTCTCTTATTAGCCCACTGACTTCTTCCAGTCCCTGGGAAGGAATGGAGACAGGAATGTGCAGATTGAGATGGCACACGGCACCACCACACTGGCCTTCAAGTTCCAGCATGGGGTGATTGTGGCTGTGGATTCCAGGGCCTCGGCTGGAAATTACATTAGTGAGTGTGTGTGTGTGTGTCCCCTGAAGTAGAACCTGGTTGCAGAAGGCCAACACCTGCACCAAAGTGCAAGTGAACACTAATTTAGAACACCCAGGGAGACATGAACTCCTTCCTTCTCTCTCAAAACCCCATCCTTTTCCAGGCACCTTAAGGATAAACAAGGTGATTGAGATTAACCCTTACCTACTTGGCACCATGTCTGGCTGTGCTGCAGACTGTCAGTACTGGGAGCGACTGTTGGCCAAGGAGTGCAGGTAGGTGGGAGCTCTCACCTCCCTTTTAGGCATCGCAGTCCATCCCATCCTCAATCCTGGATCCTCCAGATAACTACCCCCCTTAGCCACCCCATGCTAGCATGGCATCTTAGTGCCAGTGCTTTGGTGAAAAAAATGCTTCCTTCCAAATCTCCCTGTGCTTCTGTCAATAAATCAGATAATTCAATTATTTAGTGCTGAGCCCATCAACACTGGTAGGAGAGTATCATTTACTAGAATTTCTTTGTATGGTTTAGGAATTTAAAATCCCAAATCAGTTCCTGATAGCTAGACCCTACAAAACCATTCCTTTTGAGTAGGTATCTCTTTAATCATTCCCTATGTATCAAGTGGGTCCCCCAGAGGCCTAGCTTTCTCCTCCCACCACTAACTCCCCCCCCCTTATCTTCACCCAGGCTGTACTATCTGCGGAATGGGGAGCGGATTTCAGTGTCAGCAGCCTCCAAACTACTCTCCAACATGATGTGTCAATACCGGGGCATGGGCCTTTCCATAGGCAGTATGATCTGTGGCTGGGACAAGAAGGTGGGTGCTCCTTATAGCCCCAACCCTGAATGGGAGATCTGTTTCCCCATCATATGTTCCCACTCCTTCCCTTACAAGACCATGGCATGGAGAATGCTGGGCTGGAAGATGTTCCACAGATTCATGGCTGTGGACCTTTGTATGTGCTTCAAAAGCTTCTCTCTATAAGATAGTTGATTCCAAGTTTGTTTTTACTTTTTCTTTTCTGAAGTTTTATAGTGCCACCCAAGTGTTGTCCCAGTCCAGATGCTCATGTGGTAATTCTTATTATTTGTCCACTTTTCATGCCTCACACGTAAGCCCATATGCCTCTAAACTGCTCTCATTGTCTTCTCACCTGGAACCTTCTGGCACACACAGGGTCCTGGACTCTACTATGTGAATGAATATGGGACCCGGCTTTCAGGAAGCATGTTCTCCACAGGAAGTGGCAATACCTATGCCTACGGGGTCATGGACAGTGGCTATCGGCCAGATCTCAGCCCAGAAGAGGCCTATGACTTGGGCCGCAGGGCTATTGTTCATGCCACCCACCGAGACAACTATTCTGGAGGCGTTGTCAATAGTAAGGACCAACTGTTCTGAGGGGCAGGCAAGGGGATTTTGAGTTTGAGAGATTCAGGGGGAGGCAGAGTGGCAGGAGGGGATTCAGAGTCAGTAGAGAGGCATTCAGGTAGTACGGCTCTGAGCACTGTTGTTGCCTTCAACATCATTAACAGGAGCTTGCTGAACTCAAAGGTGACTTCATGATCTTTCCCCTCTGCCTACAGTGTACCACATGAAGGAAGATGGCTGGGTGAAGGTGGAAAGTACAGACGTCAGTGACCTGATGCACCAGTACCGGGAAGCCTGTCAGTAATGGTGGTGGCTGCCAAGTAGCGTCTGTGGGGAAAGCCTGGTCAACTCAGGGACCTGGGCCTGCTTGTTCCCCAGGAGAAGAGGGCTTACCTGAGCTCAGAGAGGACCAGCTGCCTGAGTTGGGTGATGGGGTGGGAGGCCAGTTATCCTTTTTATGTGTTCTCTGTTCCCACAAAGACTTCCCCTCAACTTCTGGGTGCTCCAAAGAGCATAATAAAGGAAAACGGTTATAAATGTCTCTGTTGTGGCTGAGGGGACTTGGGTTGTGGTTGTTGGGGAGGGGGCAGGAAATAAAGAGAAGATGTTTAAAATCCTTGCTTAAAAACAGGATCTGACTGAATAGTTCTCACAGCTTTCCTTTCGACACTCATCTCTCCAGGATCTCAGGAAGACAGGCCACGTTTATTTTTGCAATTTAATTTAGGTTGGGGCCCTTTCTACAGGAACAAGAGCTGGAGAATCCTCCATGGTTCATTGGTGATGGTTTGTGTGTTGGGAAATAGGGTTCATTGGTGATGGTTTGTGTGTTGGGAAATAGGGCACTGACAACAACTGCTTTTCAGTTTGTACAGTTGCAGATAAAAACTTCCATGTCACCTGTGTGTGGTAATTATAAACACAGGCCTGTTTATGTTAAGTAACACTCATGACAGACTAGATATTGCAGGTAAAGCAGATGCTGAGTTCAGTTTCACCATGTGACATGCTTGATGGCAATGAGAGGATAATGACTGAAGAGACAGAGGTGGTAAGGAGAACTGGAGTAGGGGAAAAGTAGCCAGCTTAGAAAAGTGAGACAGAGTGAGATTTCTTAACTGTGTTGGGACTGCAGGAAGGAGCACGAGTGATTATCTCTCAAAGAAGAGTTAAGTTTCATGGAAGAGAGATTAATTTTGAAAGTAGGAAGAGATCTTCAAAATCCCACAATGGACAGGTTTGGGGAAACTTTAGGAGTTCCCTACTTCAAATTCCACATCCTGCCCTCAACTATTTTTAAAGCTGAAGTAACCCACTGGTAATCACACTGAGGGCATTTTAGGAGGGGTTTGGAATCCCAAAGTTTCTTTGGAGATATTTTGCATTTGGGAGACAGTTTCAGCCTGAAGTTATTTCTGGGATAAAAAAATGTTCAAATTCCAGGGACAGGCTCTGGGTAGGGCAGGACCTATAGAAACCTGATTACTGTTCTCATTGGTGATAAAATAGATCAAGAAACAAAGTCCTTTTCCCTCCTCTGATGAAGGTTTCCCGACATAATTTGAAGTATAACTTTTGAGGCATGGGTAGCTAGCTGTGCTCTGCTCAGGTGTAGTGTTGAGAAGGAAAGTAAAAATAAAGGGCCAGGGGCTTGTCAGCGCCAGATCTCCTAGTGGAAACCCACTTATGTGAGAGAGGCTGGAGCCTTTTATTTGCGAGAGGTGTTTCATGTTTCTTGCTGAGAAATACATTGGGTTCTGTTTTAACCCGTAGACCCTGCAGCTGGGGAAGAGGATAGATAGTTCTCAAAAACATGTTCACAGCCCGAAGTAAAAAATTGACTGGTTCTTCGATTACAACGTATCCCAGCTCATGAAGGAGCTTTCACAATTTTTCTGCATAGCAGTAGTTTCCTATTACAGAGTAACTGTTGCCAAAGGTGAGTAAATCAGGGCAGACCCGGCAAGAGTCCCAGGAGCTGGGATTGGCTTCTGCGTCCGCGGGTGTCGCGCGCCCCCTTCTGGCCGAGCTCCGAATCAGGCGTTGTGGGGAAGCGAAAGCGAAAGCCGACGCGCGCGGACCGCTTGGGAGGGACCGCGGGGAAAGCCGAGCTGAGGCGGCGGGCGCGCTTTCCAGAGCTCAGCTCTCAGCACTTAGCCGAAAGACCACCGAAGCCGCGACCGGTGAGCAGGGCGAGGGAAACTCGGGGCGCTAACTGGACGTCCCGGCGCCCCCCGACTCGGTGCCCCACTCTGGTCGCGTTGGACCAGGAGTGCCCGACTCTTGGAACGCGCCGTCGGGGGTGGAGGGGGTAAGGACAGGTGAGCTTGTTTTAAAGAGGGCTAGGGCTCCTGTGACCTGGCTCCTCAGCTCCCTTTGCCCGCAGAGGAGGCAAATTGTTGTAGGAGGCATGTACTGAGCAGCACGTGTACCCAGGGGACCTTTCTGGTAGGATTGGATAAAATGGGAAGCCCATGGATGGCTTGGGTAGAGTTGTGGTGGGCGTTAGCGACAAGGATTGGGGCGCCTCCTCTGATACCTGACTTTCCTTCCACAGGCAACGCCATGCGGCTCCCGGACCTGACACCCTGGACCTGCCTCCTGCTGGCCGACTGGGCCTTACTGCGGCTGCTTCAGGGCACCTTGGGGGCTCTGCTTCCTGGGGAACTTGTGGGTCTGTGGATGGAGGGAGCCCTGCGACTTGGAGGGCTGTGGTGGCTGCTGAAGCTGGGAGGGCTGCTGGGCTCTCTGAGGGCCCTGCTGCCCCCGCTCTGCCTGGTGATGCCCTTGTTTCTGTCCCTGAGGGCTCTGGTCCCTGCGGTCCTGAGTGCTCCGCCGGTCAGAGTGGCTTCGGCCTCTTGGAGCTGGCTGCTCGTGGGGTACGGGGCTGCAGGGCTCAGCTGGGCCCTGTGGGCTGTGCTGAGCCCTCCTGGACCCCAGGAGAGAGACCAGGGCCAGGAGAACAACAGAGCCTTGATGTGGAGGTTGCTGAGGCTGTCCAGGCCAGACCTGCCTTTCCTGGTTGCTGCCTTCATCTTCCTCATTTTTGCGGTGTTGGGTGAGTCAAGAGAGGGCACTGTGAGTAGGAGGGGTGAGCAGGCTCCTTGCCCAGGGTCCTCAGCTGTTGTCCTTCTTGCCCCTTTCAGGTGAGACATTAATCCCACACTATTCTGGTCGTGTGATTGACATCCTGGGAGGTGACTTCGACCCGGATGCTTTTGCCAGCGCCATCTTTCTCATGTGTGTCTTCTCTGTGGGGAGGTAGGTGATGGGCCATGGGTCCTTTGCCAGCCCCCCTTTTCAAGGTCCCTCACTTCCCTATCTCCATTTTCAGACCCTTTCGTGCACAGAGCATACACTACTTAAGTTTGTGTGTGGTTTTGTTTTCGTAGCACATCGCTTCATTCAGGCCTGTTTCACCGTATTTATCCAACATCTTCAAAGTTTACATTCGTCACTCTAGGTGCAAGCGTGAGTGACTGCAAGAGTGCACTGCTCTCTCTGGGAAACTCTCTCTTTCCTGTCTCTTACTGCCTTGCCAAGGTTTGTTTCCAAAGTCAGGCTGGGCATGTTTTTCCCTCCTGACCCTTCTTCCGAACTTGTCAGTCAGTATAGATCTTACTCTGAAGTTTATCACCTTTCTTTCTAGCATTTTCATCCTTTACCTTTGTTTATTTCCCAACCTCTCTTTCAACATACTCAGAAATCTGCTGTCCACTGTTAACTAGCTAACCAACTATTCAGAGGGCCCGTACTGGGATGGAGTGTAACTGGAGTGCAAAATTTAAGGAGGTACTCGCCCCTAAGTTTGTGCTGGTACCTCACTCTCCTTACCCTGATGCTTCACCCACATACACATCTTTATTAAGGTCAGACTTCATTTAGGATGCCCAACAACACTTCGTCATTACAGCTTCATTCTTGCTGCTCTTTGCTGCAGTCAGTTACTGAAAAATACATTGATTGATCAATCCACTGGTTTAAAGAAAATCAATTCTCAGCTCTCTTTGCTTTTCTGCAGTGTTTGTCATTTGAATAAACTATTACTGATCTCTTTTCAATGAGCTTTTCAATTAGCTCTTTCTACTTCTCAGTCCTCTGGACTCTTATAAATAACTTTCCTTGCAAATCATTTCTTTATTCTTTCAAAACATTTTCCCCACCCACCAGGGAAACTAACTCAGTTCTTGTCTGCAGGTGATTCCTGTGTCAGTGACAATCTTGTTACCTCTTGCTGGATGGGGCAACCAGCTCTTATGTTGTGTTCCACTCACCTGGAGCTGTGGTGCCACACAGAACTCGAGGTCTTCTCTTCTTGTTCCCCTTCCTGGCTCCAGGCAGCAGCACCTCCTTGCCTTTCTCATCTTGCCCTGTCACTTTCTACTGTCAAAGTGTCTCACCTGCAGTTCCTTTGTTTCCATTCTCATTGTGAAGTCCAAACCCTCATCATTTAATGTCCAGCTATCCCAACAACCTCCTCGTAGTGGTAGTTAAATTTGTAGTAGAAACCCATAGTTTGTAAAATATCTGCTTTCCCTTTTATATTTCATTTTAATAATAAGTTTGGTTGGTGTAAGAGGACTTCTCTAACTCCACATAGGAGAGATGTGAGGGCAGCATGACTCGGGCTCCAGAGAATGTGAGGGTGAGGGGTTCATGGCTTCTGTTCCTACCATGAGGTATCTGGGACCAGGATGAGGCACCCTGGGGACAGGAAAGAAAGAGATCAAACAGAGGGGGAGCATGGAGGGAGAGCACCCAGGTCAGAGGCAACACCTTCTCACTTGTTTGTTCCTCTCTGGGGCTCCTCACATAGCGAACCCCACCAGTACCCATGAATTTGCACGTTATCATCTTGTTCCCACACTAGCTCACCATGACCTCCGTTTATTCCTGCCCCTCTTGTTTGCATTTACTTGTTTATTTATTTTTATTCATTAAATCACAACCTCGGTAAATGGTTTTTGGGATACCGTCCTCTCCCTTCTCTCTTTGGTGCCCCGTACATTCTCTTAAACCCCGTTCTTTGTTGTTTACTAGTCTGTGTTAAGTCCATTCGTCTCTTTCTTTGCTGTGGCAGTGTCCTTTCTCTGGGTGAGGGACTGTGTTGTTGGAACCAGGCAAACCATGCTGATAGGTTTTCAGTCTTAAGATTGCATTGGGCATGGCCGAGCATGGTGCCGCATGCCTGTAGGTGGCAGCGTAGGAAGCCACGGCGGGGCCAGGGATAGTGGTTCGAGTCCCACTGGGGGCACGTAGTGAGACCTAGTCCCCTCCAAAATAGCTGGGCATGGTGGTGCATGCCTGTAATCCCAGCTACCTGGGAAGCTGAGACTGGGGATTGCTTGAGTCTGTGGTAACCGGGCAACATGAGCCTGCGGTTCCACAGGCAAAAATAGTGAGACCTCGTCTCAAAAAAAAAAAAAGAAGATTGCATCGGGCGATCAGTATACATTTATTTGTGGTCTGTCCATGATTTCTCATTGGAGGCTGTCTTCTCCAATTCCATCTCTGTTTTGCTGCTTTATCTTATGGTTCTGGCATCATATTTAGGGGGTCTCACCCCCTGCCAGTGTCGGTGAAGAAGTATCTCTGTGGAAACAGGCATCTATGAGAGGCCATTATAGATCATTTCCTCTGTCTCACTTTGCAGCCCTGCTGTGGGGCCGATGCCCCCAGTTCTTGGCCCTCCCCTCCTCTCCTGTAGTGTGGGGAAGCTTGGCCCTCTGATTTGTTTTCTCTGTCTCTCACAGCTCACTCCCCCAGCTTGGTTTTCATTTCATTCCATACCTTCTCTCCTCTCTGAGCACCCATTTCCTCCTCTGTGTATCTCTCTCCTCCATTTACCTTCGCTTACATCCCTGCCCTGCAGCTCACTGTCTGCTGGATGCCGAGGTGGCTCCTTCCTCTACACCATGTCCAGAATCAACCTGCGGGCCCGGGAGCAGCTTTTCTCTTCCCTTCTGCGCCAGGACCTCGGTTTCTTCCAGGAGACGAAGACAGGTGGGGTGAGGTCTGGGTCTGGGTTCCCTGGATATTCCTGGGATCCTCCTTTTCCTCATTTGCCTCTGCATATAAGCCTGCAGTGACCTTTCTCTCTGGGGGACAGGGCCCTGAGTCCACCACTGGCTTTCCTGGAAAGTGAGGGAAGCGTTTGGAGGAGGGGGCTGCATCAGAAGGGAAGGTCAGGAGGGAGTTCCTGGGGGCTGGACGTTACAGGGGGCTTCCTCACCTGCTTCATCCTCCCCAGGGGAGCTGAACTCCAGACTGAACTCAGATACCACCCTGATGAGCCGCTGGCTTCCTCTGAATGCCAATGTGCTTCTGCGAAGCCTGGTCAAAGTGGTAGGGCTGTACGGCTTCATGCTCAGCCTGTCCCCCCGCCTCACTCTCCTGTCTCTGCTGGATGTGCCTCTCACCATTGCGGCTGAAAAGGTGTACAACGTCCGCCACCAGGTACCTGTGGATGGTGGGAGTCCCCGGAAGAATCAATCCCTTAGGGGTCTTCTTTTTTGTGCCCTTAGAGCAGCTGTTCTGACAGGCTGTAGAGAGACAAATCCTAGCCCCAGGCCTGTGTGTGTGTGTGTGTGTGTGTGTGAGTGAGGGAGAGACAGACAGACAGAGAGAGGAGGAAGGAGAATGCAGACACATTTTTCTGTAAAGAGTACATACATCTTTTCCCACAAATGATCAGAAATGACATTTTAGAGAACTTTGGGTAGAGACTCTTTCCCTTTTTAATCAGCAGAAGGAATGTGGATGGTATGTAGAGGACGTAAACTGACAGGACTCGTGAGTTGAATGTCAGCCCCATCTTTTAATTTTTTAAAATTTTGTCTACAATTTACATGGCATAAAACTCACCATTTTAACCATGCTTAAGCACTATTCAGTAGTGTAAGGAACATTCATGTTGTTGTGCTGCCACCACCACGATTCACTCTAGAACTTTCCAGAATGAAATCTCTGCCAGTTAAACACCAAGGTCTCATTTTCCCCTCCCTAAGGCCTGCAGCCTTCATGTACTTTTTATCTCTATGTATGAATTTGGCTCCTCTAGGTACCTCGTATAGTGTCTGTGTTTTGTGACTGACTTGATTCACTTAGGATAATGTCTTCAAGATTCATCTGTGGGTCAGAAGTTTCTTTTTTAGAGGCTGAATAATATTCCATTGATACATAGACCCCACTTAACCACTCACTTGTGGATGAACACTTGGCTGTTGTGACTAATGCTGCTATGAACATGAGCATACAGATATCTGACTTTTTTATTCTTTCATTGGTTTGGGTCTACATTCAGAAGTAGAATTCATATGGTAATTCTATTTCTTTTTGTTGTTTTTTTAAAATTTTAAATATTTTCATTTCTCATTTCACAATTTTATGAAACAGATAAAGTATGTATTATCACATCCATTTTATAATTCATAAAACTGCAGTGAAGAGAAAGTAGATGTCATTATGTTTTATAGAATTAGTATCGAGATGTTCTGAGTTCCTTTTTTTTATTTTAGTTTTTTTTAGATTTGCATATATATGTGTATTTATATTTATACTACATTATTGCATTATTGTGTACTCCTGGGCTTTCCCACTTCACTAACAGCTGTTAACCATCCCGTTCTTTTGTGCTCTTTACCTCCCCCTCCTTCCCCCTCCTCCTCTCTTGCTCCATTTTCAGTCCCATTGGTTGTTTTTATTTTTTCTTATTTGTTTGTTTGTTTTTTCCTATATCTATCATATAAGTGAGACCATCCTGTATTTCTCTTTTTCTTTTTGACTTATTTCTGCTAATATGAGTCTTTCTAGTTCCATCCATGTTGCTGCAAATGACGTGTTTGTTCTCCTTGATTGATGTGTAGTATTCCATCGTGTGTATGTACCACATTTTTTTTTAGTCAGTCATCTGTTTTGGGGCATTTGGTTTGTTTCTGTATCTTGACTATTGTAAACAGAGCTGCAATGAACATGCACGTACAGGTGTCCTTTTGAATTAATGTTCTTTTTTTTTTTTGAGACTAGGTCTTGCTATTTTTGCCTGTGGAAGCGCAGGCTCTTGTTGCCTGGGGTACCACAGACTCAAACAATCTCCAGCCTCAGCTTCCCAGGTAGCTGGGATTACCGGCATGTGCCACCATGCCCAGCTATTTGTTTTGGAACTAGGTCTTGCTACAGGCCCCAGGTGGGACTCAAACCACGATCCATAACCCCGGCCGCTTCATAGGCTGAAGCTTTACAGGCACAAACCACCATGCCGGGCCCTGAATTCATGTTTTCATGTCCTCTGGGTAGATTCCTAGTAGTGGGATTGCTGGGTCAAATGATAAGTCCACATTCAATTGTTTGAGGGCCCTCCATATGGTCTTCCATAGTGGCTGGACCAGTTTGCACTCCCACCAGCAGTGTAAGAGAGTTCCTTTTTCTCCACATCTGCACCAACATTTGTTGTTGTCCGTTTTGTTTATATGGGCCATTCTTACTGGTGTAAGATGGTATCTCAGTGTGGTTTTAATTTGCATTTCCCTGATTATTAGTGATGTGAAACATTTTTTCATATGCCTATTAGCCATTTGTATCTCCTCTTTGGTAAAGTGTCTTTTTAGTTCTCCCCATTTATTGACTGAGTTTTTTGTTTTATTGTTGTTGAGCTGTAGGAGCTCTTTGTGGATCTTTGTTACTAGACCCTTGTCACTTGTCTGGAGGGGATAACTTTTCTCCCAGTCGGTTGGGCTTCTTTTTGTTTTGTTTATTGTCTCTTTTGTTGAACAGAAAGTTTTTAGTTTGATATAGTCCCAGCTGTTTATGTTTTCCTTCATTTTTCTGTTGGCCATAGTTGTTTCCCAAAATGGATTTCTGAGGTGAAATTCATGAAGGGTTTTGCCCAGGTTTTTGTCTATGTATTTTATGGTTACAGGTCTCACTTCCAGGTCCTTTATCCATTTTGAGTTAATTTTTGTACAGGGTGTGAGGGTGTTGTCCTGGTCCATTTTTTTAAACAAGTTTTGATCCAGTTTTCCCAGCACCATTTACTGAAGAGGCTATCCTTGTACCAGGGTGTGTTTTTTGCCCCTTTGTCAAAGATTAGTTGACCATATATGTGTAGTTTTATTTCTGGGCATTTGATTCTGATCCATTGGTCTGTTTGTCTGGTTTTGTACCAGTACCATGCTGTTTTAAGTATTATGGCTTTGTAGTATACTTTGAAGTCTGGAATAGTAATACCTCCGTCTCTCTTCTGTTGTCAAAAGGGTTTTGGCTATTCAGGGTCTTTTGTTGTTCCATATGAATTTCAGTAATTTTTGTTCTATCTCTTTAAAATATGTCATTGGATCTTTATTGGAATTGCATTGAATCTGTAGATTGCCTTTGGTAGTATGGCCATTTTGATAATGTTGACTTTTCCGATCCATCAACAGGGAATGTCTTTCTATTTTTTAACATCATCTTTTATTTCTTTTAAGAATGTTTTATAGTTTTCTTTGTATAGGTCTTTTACGTCTTTTGTTAGGTTTATTCCCAAGTATTTGATTTTCTTTGTTGGAATGGTAAATGGGGTGTTTTTTTTATTTCTTCTTCTTCTGATTGATTCTTTGCATATATGAATGCTGTTGATTTTAGTGTGTTGATTTTGTATCCAGCTACCTTACTGAATCAGTTTATTATTTCAATCAGCTTTTCTGTCAATTTTTCTGGGTTCTCTACATAGAGTATCATATCATCCACGTATAATGATAACTTTATTTCTTCTTTCCCTATTTGGATTCCTTTTATGTCTTTCTCTTGCCTTATTGCCCTAGCTAGGACTTCCAGGACTATGTTGAAAAGGAATGGAGAAAGTGGGCATCCTGGTAATTCTATTTCTAAGTTTTTTAAAATATCTCCATACTGTTTTCCATAGTGTTCGGACCATTTTACAGTCCCACCAGCAATACCCAGCACCTCATCTTCTCTGTACTCTTTTCTAATATGTCTTATTCTCTTTCTCTCTTTTCCTCCCCCTTTCCTCTCTCCCTCTCTTTTTCTCCTCTGTGTTTTATGTTATTTTACTGTGTTACTGCCATAATAGTTATGAGGTGATATATCATATTGGTTTGATTTGCATTTTCCTGATGCTGTGTGATAGTGGGCTTTTTTTTTTTTGACCATTTTACATAATTCTTGGGGGAGAAATACATTCAAATCATGGTTAACTTTTACATTGATTTTTAATTGTAAGAGTTCTTCAGGTGTATGGTTGCAAATATTTTTTCCCATTTTGTGGGTTTCATTTTTCACTACTCTGTTACTTCTTTGATACACAAAAGTTTATAATTTTGGTACAGTCCAGTTTCATTTTTGATTGCCTTTCCTTTTGGTGTGATACATAAGAAATCATTACCAAATCAGTGTCAGAAACATCTCTGTATGTTTTCTTCTAATAGTTTGATGATGTTAGTTCTCATGTTTCTGTCTTTTATGCATTTGGAAAGTTATCTCCACCCTCTTTACCTACCTATGGCTTCTTGGGTGTGAATTGCTTTAAGCAAAAGCACTGAGAGCTTTGTCATATTTTGTTCCCATTCTCCTTCACACTCATTCATCCTTCTGGAAAGCAATGTAAGGAAGAGGTAAGGAGGACAGTATGGTCTTTTTAGGGAAGTTGGGAGAGCATCCCAAGGACTGGAATGTGATGTGGGGGGTCTACTGCCTTCTGACCAGTGAATCCCTTCCTCCCCTGCCCCACTTTCTCAGGCGGTGCTTCTGGAAATCCAGGACACAGTGGCCAAGGCAGGGCAGGTGGTGCGGGAGGCAGTGGGGGGACTGCAGACGGTGCGTAGTTTTGGGGCTGAGGAGCAGGAGGTCTGCCGTTACAAGGAGGCCCTTGAACGGTGCCGGCAGCTGAGGTGGCGAAGAGACCTGGAACGAGCCATCTACCTGCTCTTTCGGAGGGTAAGGACATGAGTGGTTGTGGGGTCCTTGGGAGGGGTGGAAAGCCTGACACTAATCCTGCTGCTCCATGTCATAGGGGCAGGGAGGGGAAATAAGGGGAACTCTTCTCATACTCACCTATCTTCCTCCAGATGCTGCACTTGGGTGTGCAGGTGCTCATGCTGAACTGTGGACTGCAGCAGATCCTGGCTGGGGTCCTCACCCGCGGCGGCCTGCTTTCCTTTCTGCTCTACCAAGAGAACGTGGGCCAGTATGTGCAGGTGAGTCAGCGGGCAGTGCCAGCTCTCTCTCCTCACTGCTCCTCCCACTCCCTTCATTTCTTCCTGGTCTTCTTGAACTTGGGGTTTTTGTTCCCCTTATGGATACAAAACAAAGCAAAAACCCAACTCTTTTTTTTTTTTTTTTTTTTGAGACTAGGTCTCGCTGTTTTTGCCCGTGGAACTGCAGGCTCTTGTTGCCCAGGGTACTACAGACTCAAGCCATCCCCAGTCTCAGCTTCCCAGGTAGCTGGGATTACAGGCGCGCACCACCATGCCCAGCTATTTTTTTGGAACTAGGTCTCGCTACGGGCCCCAGGCGGGACTTGAACCGCAATCCCTAGCCCCGGCCGCTTCATAGGCTGAAGCTTACAAGCACGAGCCACCGTGCCCGGCCTCCAACTCATTTTGTTATGGAGAATTTCACATATATGCTCCTCAATAAGATAAACTATAACAAACCTGCAAACCCATCATCTGCTGTGACAATTAACCACTCCTGGCCAACTTGGTTTCATCCTGTAGCTCTATCTACTTCCATATTTTTTCAGAAGTAATTTCAAGACATAGTGTTATATGTAAATATTTCAGTATGGATCTCTAAAATATAACACCCCCCCCCCTTAAAATTAACCCAATAGAGCCAGTGGTCAAATTTCCATTCATTTCATTCACACATATAATATGAATATATATTTCTCTCTGTGTGTGTACGTATTTGTGTCTACAGCTGTGGAGGCATCAGTCACTGAGCTTAGTGCCTGGGTCCATTAGATTTTCAGGGTGGCCATAAAGTCCACCTCTCTTCCCCTTCCTCGATCAGCTGGAATGCACCTCTTCAGGGAGACTTCCCCTCACTGCTGTTTGGTTACTTGTTGGTACAATTTGATTGGGAAAGATAGAATGAACATTTAGTTCCTTCCTTTTATTTACCAGTTTTGAGAATTAAGCAGTTGCTTCATCTTGCATTTATTTTGTAAGTTTCGTAGATATTTTAAAGATGTCTTTGACGTGTGGAGAGCTGTGCTCGGCTCTCTGGTGACTACAAAGATGAGGTGGGCATGGTGCCTGCTTTGAGGCCTTCTACCTGGTTTTGGGAGATCAAGCTGAGCACTGGTACACAGCACAGTGACTGGAAGTCTGGGCAGCTCTGTGTAGGAGGAGTGTGGATGTCTCCATCCTTCATCTTGTCGGTTGGAACACTGGGGTATTGATATTGCTTTTGGATTATTCTCAAACTGCACATGGGAAAGCAGAGGATCTTTTATGGAGCCGGGAGGTGGGGGAAGTAGGGCACAGGAGGGGAGTGTGTGGGGAGCTGGGAGCTGCTTCCCGTGGAGCTCTGCTTGATTAACGAACCTGTCCTGCTCCTGCTGTCCAGACCCTGGTCTACGTGTGTGGGGACATGCTGAGCAACGTGGGGGCTGCCGAGAAGGTTTTCCGATACCTGGACCGAAAGCCAAACCTGCCTCCTCCGGGGACACTGGCCCCTCCCAATCTGAAGGGGCAGGTGGACTTCAAAGATGTTTTCTTCGCATATCCCAACCGCCCTGACCAGCCAGTGCTGAAGGTGCCTGACAGGGTGGGGCAGGGGAGGAGGAGCCTGCAGAGCCCTTGCCTGGGCGCAGCTGGCCTTCCCTCTGGTAGAAAGAGAAGGTAGAAGGCGGCGGCCCCTAACTCTTTCCTGGCTTGTTTAGGGGCTGACGTTCACCCTGAGTCCTGGTGAGGTGACGGCTCTGGTAGGACCCAATGGGTCTGGGAAGAGCACTGTGGCTGCCCTGTTGCAGAATCTGTACCAGCCCACCGGTGGGGAGCTGCTGCTGGATGGGACACCCCTCTGCCAGTTTGAGCACGGCTATTTGCACAGACACGTGAGTAAGAGAGAGAGAGAGGGAGAGGGAGAGGGAGGAGAGGAAGGAGGAGGAAGAGGAGGAGCAGGAGGAGGAGGAGGAGGAGGAGGAGGACGACGACGACGACGACGACAGACAGTGACGGTGACATGGGTGGGGAGGAAGGGAGGGAGGAACATGGAGACAAGGGAGGGAAACGAGTAGGATGTTGTGGGGCGCGCTTGACCTCTGCTCTCTGCGCCCCTCTGTTCAGGTGACAGTGGTTGGGCAGGAGCCGGTGCTGTTCTCGGGTTCTGTGCGCGACAACATTACTTACGGGCTGAAGAGCTGCAGCGAGGAAAAGGTGCTGGCTGCTGCCCAGGCTGCCAAAGCGGATGACTTCATAGAAGAAATGGAGCATGGCTTGTGTACAGGTAGGTATCTCCCGTCAAAGCTTATCTTGGGGTGAGGTTCCCTTACATCTATGCGGTTCTCTTGCCTGATCCGCAGTTCCCATGCGCGGGCCTTCCCCTCCTCTCTGCCTCTTAGTTTCCAGTCCAGCTCCGGAGTCTGTTCCCCGAGACCCGGCGTAGCACAGCGCCCCCTCGTGGCAACCCGCCTGCCACCTCCTTCCGCGGAACTGCAACCCTCGCTGGTGCTTGGGGGCGATACCAGTTATGAGTCTGCCTACTCTTGGGCAGGACTTTGTTATGGTCGCTTGTTTCTGAGCAAGGGTATTTCTCCGGTGTCCTCAGATGTAGGGGAGAGAGGGAAAGCGTTGGCCGTCGGTCAGAAACAACGGCTGGCCATCGCCCGGGCTCTGGTAAGGGACCCACGAGTCCTCATCCTGGATGAAGCCACTAGTGCCCTGGACGCGCAGTGTGAGCAGGCTGTGAGTACGGGGTGCAGAGCCAAGGACCAGGGGTCGGGGGACCAGGGCTCACATCGGAAGGATCCCCCTGTACCGAGCTGGGCTGTGGGAGAGTGAATTGCCACTAGCCAAAGAGTGGACACTAGCCAGAGTATCGGTGCCTTCTTAGAGGTGGGAAGGGGAATAGGGGATTTGTGGACTTTCCGAAGTGGGGTTCCCTCCAGGGCTGCCCTGCCCATCATCTGGCTGCAGTAGCAAGTTCAGGGAGCAGATAGAGCTCCCTCTGCTCTCTCCTGCCTTTCCATGTTTCAGTCTTTCCCTGAGCCCTAGAGAGAGTGCCCAGTGGGAGGCATGTCCTGCCAGCTCCTGCCTTCCTAAGTATTACAACACCCCTCCAGCTGCAGGACTGGAAATCCCGCAAAGACCTGACGGTGCTGGTGATCGCGCACAGGCTGCAGACGATTCAGTGCGCGGACCAGATCCTGGTGCTGAAGGATGGGAAGCTTCAGGAGCAGGCCCAGCTCATGAAAGGCAAGGACCTGTATTCCAGGCTGGTTCAGCAGCTGCAGCAGCAGGAAGACTGAGCTCGAACTTGGGGTCCCTCACGTGAGCATCTTCACGTCTCAGGGTGGCTCCTCCCTCGAATTTCCCCGTGCTGTGCCTGGGGGTTGTTCCGGAGCTGGAGACGGCTTGAGTATGGGGAACATGTCCGCTTCTTGGTGGGCCCGGGTGCTGCTGTTTCTTTGAGTGGCAGAGCTTCTTTACTTGATCTTGAGTAGTGTGTGGTAAATATACTTAAAAGTATTTTTTCCTTAATATTCAAAAAAGCACACATTCATATAGAGAAGTGGGAGTGATCTTTATTTTTTTTTAAATTTTATTTTGTAATTATCGTACAGTATTGGTGATATTTGTATGGCTCCATTGTACTCCTTATTCCCTACCCTGCCCTGTCTTTCCCCCTTCCCCCCTCTGATCACTTGATCTTTGTTATCTTTGATAACCATGTTTACTATTTTCCTTGACTAGTCTAGTGTTCCAGATACACAGTAGCTAAAATAACAAATATTCATGAGTGGCTTTTTTTGGTACCTGTCTCCATTCCCACTGGTGTCTGATATTTGATTTTGGGGGGGGGGGAACTCGAGTATGAAGGGAAGCACATATTTCTCTAAAAGTGTTTAAAGCATTATAGTAACTATCACAAATAGTGCTTAATGAGTAGGAAATGTGTTTTTCATGTATTATTTTATCCTATCCTCAAACCTATGAGGTTGATTATTACCTCCATTTTATAAGAGGAAACTGAATTTCAAGATTTAAATAACTTTCTCAAGATCACAAAATGGTGGGGTTGGAGTTTGAATCCTGATCTGATCCAGGTCCACACTGTCAACCAATTATATTTTGCACCTGTTGTCCCTAATCTCTAATTCATAATAGACTGAATAAAATTCTTTTATTTCTGGTGTCACACGGTACAAGAAATTATCAACTATTATCTTCTCTCTAGTTACCATTGTTTTAACTTGCACTCAGTTATAGGTTTCTCATCTGCTGAGTTGATCTCCTCTTCCAGTCATTCATCATGTTACCTTTCGTACTAGAAGGCACAGAGGTTGATGCCCCCTCTGTAAATTCCTTTCATAGTTCTTCATCTGCTCAGGTCTTTCTCAGAGCCCTCCAGGCTTCCCAGCCTCACCGCTCCCCCTTGCCTGTCTCCTAGCACCTTGTACCTTTGC
Organism: Uropsilus gracilis; assembly: GCA_004024945.1. Lineage (NCBI taxonomy): Eukaryota > Metazoa > Chordata > Mammalia > Eulipotyphla > Talpidae > Uropsilus > Uropsilus gracilis. The sequence goes on along the minus strand of PVHY01007802.1, from coordinate 7,044 downwards.
ATTTGGTATGTTCTTGCCATTCTCTGTACCACCTCTCTGACCCTAAATTCTTTGCAACTTAACTTTGGGTTCAGGTCTTACAGAATATCTTTCCTTATCAACTGTCTCAGAGAAAGTGGCCTTTACTGGAACTCTCAGAAAGGCAATGTATTTTATTAAGCTTATACTCACTACCTGGGACAGGGCTGGATTCATAGCAGACAGTAAATAAATGCCTGTGGGCTAAATGAACAAACTTCTCCTTCCACGGTCTTTATTCTCAATCTTCTGTGCACGTTCAATACTGAAAATCCACAGCAGTGCGCATCACTGCTGACTGGGAGGACTTACCTTTGAAGGCTCCTGTTCCAGGAAAGAGAAACTTGCCACATTCTCAGGAACAGCAGGTACTTTCCTGCACTGGCAGGAAAAAAGCCAGAACTTTTGCTGTTGGAATTTCTGCCTGGCAGGTGTTGGGAGTAAGGTTGGGTGAGAGTAGGGAGTTCCTTATGCAGACAAACCTTTAGCTAATTCTACCCATTTGACTTTGAAGCTATTTATCTCTCAAAGGTCACTGAGGTTGAAATTCACATTTATAGAACAGAATAGTTCTGGTTCCTTCTCACCACCAAATGTCTTTCCTCTTTTTCTAGAATGGTAATAATGATTCTTATACTCCTCTGGGCTTATGAAACCTTAGCCCCCAGGAAAGAAGATGATATGTTAAAATCTGTTAAAATCACCTGATTTTAACAATACAGTTACAGCCACAAACTTGTAATACTTTAAATCTGAGATACATCTTTTAAGTAATATGATATTTAAAATCTTACTTTGTTGGAATGTTAGAAGTCTGAAAATAAACTGAGCAATTCAGTGCTGCACTCCCTTGATTTAGGGCACAAGCAGTTTCTCCCTAAGAGACACACCCCTCCCTCTGAAAAGAAAACAGATAACCCTTAAATAGCTTTATGTTAACGTAGGTAACTTTATGGTTAACCCAGCTGTAAACTTAATGTAAGTCTCTAACATGTCCACCATATTTTACCTTTGTTTGTCTTAGAATAGTAATGCAAATGTATAGATTAGCTTGTAAAACAGTAAAAAGGACCTGCAAATGAACAAGACAGGGTGACTGAGTTTGTCTGGTCAACCCTCAGCTGAGCTTTTCTAATAAACTTTGTCTTTGCCTTCCTCCTGTTGGATGTCCTTATTGAGCATTGTCTACGTCCTAACACTTAATAGACAGGAAAGTTGGCCTGAAATCACACACATAGAGCTGGGAGGAAAACCTAGGGATTCAGATATTTAGTGCAGGAAAATGGAACAGCAATTAGGATCTTAGGTGCTCCCAAAATATTTTTCTTGTTTTTTTTTTTTTTTTTTTTTTTTTTTTTTTTTTTTTTTTTTTTTTTTTTTTTTTTTTTTTTTTTTTTTTTGTTTGTTTGTTTTTTAGAGACTAGGTCTTGCCATGTTGCCTGGGGAACCACAGACTCTCATTGCCTGGAGAGAGTCAAACCATCCCCTGCCTCAGCCTTCCAGGTAGCTGGGATTACAGGCATGTGCCACCATGCCCAGCTGTTTTTTGTGACTAGGTATCGCTATGTTGCCCCAGGTGGGTCTCGAACCTGTGAACTCAAGTGATTCTTAGTCTTGACCTCATGTCCTAGGTTGGGATTAATGGCATGTGCCACTGCACCTGGCCTAATGCCCCCAGAATATGTTATCTCAGGTAACACATTATCTCAGGTAAACTTTATGCCAAGGACACAAGAAAATGTACCCTGACAGTCTGAATACTCAGCCTTGACAGACAAATCCCTTCAAGTGTGGTCTTGTAATCAGGGTTGTATGGCAAGACTGAAGCCAAAGGCTGTGACAAGTGGTGCACCCTGGGGGTGAGGCAGAAGTTAAAGAGAAATAGCACCAGATGAAATAGCACGCGCCTGAGGGCAAGAAAGACTCAGTGGGAGTGGAAACTCTGATAGGGATATGAGGAGTTGCAAAATTCCTCCAAGAAGTCAGTCACCACTGGGGTTTGGTCATCCTGAGGTTTGGGCACCCTGGGATTTGGCCAAAGGTGAAAGCTTTCTGCAACTGACATGTGTACCACCCAGAGACTGGGAGAAGCAACTGCTTTGAAGAGACCATTGTGACTTTTGTTTGGGGTACCTGAATAGGGTATACCTGAGTCCAGGAATACGGTAACCAGAAGATGCCATTTTGGAAGTGTGGCCTTTTGTTCCAGGTCTGGAGCAGAGAGAAGATGACACCTTGGACTCCTTTTTGCTTAAAGATTTTAAACCATTGGACAATAACTGGAGCAAGATAACTAGCCATGTATTGCCTTGGTGACTCTTTATTTTCCTTGTGTTTTTAATAAATCCTTTGGTTGTGGGTGAAGAACTCAGACAGTGACCAGTAAACCATGGGCACAGTACTGGGTCAGATTTTAGTGCCTAGGATCAGTCTGTCTTCTATCACAGATATTAGTATTTCTGGTTTGTCTTAGAGGTCTAGTTATTTTTATTTGTCCCCCTCCTTCCCCTCAACACCGTTTCATTTCCCTGTATGTCTCCCTTTTTCTAGTCACATACCTTTAGTATCTTTCCTACACAGTCACAGTTCACCCTTTCCAAAGGAAGATATGAATAAAGAGGGAAAGCTTCCCAAGGCTTCATCAATTTCTTTAGAACCCAAACAATCTCCATTCTTTGATCTTGCCCACTGTGGAAACAGTCTTGGTTTCAGTGCTCTCTGCGCCCATCATTGTGGTGACCACTTGCAGGAACTTGGTGGTTGTGAATCAGGAGAAATGAAGGTCTTAGTTCTGGAAACCAAAGACTTGGGAATAAGGAAAACAAGTATCTTCCTTGTTTTTGTGGTCAGTGAGTGGAAGGAACATCCCCTTGATTGAGTTGCTGCCATCTGGTCCTTAAGAAATACTGGTTTTGAAGCTAGAATTTTATGAATCACCACCATTTGAATGACAATAGCAATCATCCCTTGAGTGTTGCTGCTGTGCTAAGTGCCAGACATACTTCCTCTTTAGATGGTCCCATGTGGCAGGTAGTTATTTACCTTAGCTCCTCTTATTGACAAGTAGTTAGGTTATTGGAAGTCTTTTATTGTTAAAAGTAATGTCTTATATAGACATTGTTGTACCTAGGAATATCAAGAGGATAAAATCCTACAGGAGGAGTGTCTGAGCCCAAGTGTATATTCTTTACAAAATTACCTTCACAGAGGTGATACTACTGTGTAGTTCCATTAGCAATATATGAATCTCTTTATACATACACTGCTTCATTGAATAAGAGGTTGCAATAGAATCATATTTAATTCTTTACTTCCTTAAAGCAGCACAAGCTTTTAAGCATATATAATGTAGGATTATGAGGGTGTTACTGGGTCCTGCAGTGTAGACTGCAGAGCCAAACTGGTGTTGCTTAATCAGTGGGGAATGTAACAAAAACATGGTGGGTTTACCCCTTTGGGCCCAAAGGTGCTGCCTGTGGGCAGTGCCTTGTCCCGACCCGCTGGATCGTCAATGGAGACCTGGAGGAAGGAGTGGGAATGGGGATGGAACAGGAGACACGAGAAATGGAGACAATACAGGTTTCTGATCAAGTCTCGTTTATTGTTGCTTTGTCTCGAGTTCATATACATTAGACATAGACATTCCAGACATTCCAGGATGGTCATCTCCAATCAATGCTTGCCACAAATACTCATTGTCCAATGGTCTAGTTTTTAACCATATATGGTCTCCTATGGACAGGGGCTTACTCTTCTTTGAGTGCCCCTTAACTGCTCTGTTCTGGGCCCATACTTGGCTAATGCAAGAGCCTATCAGGTTGCAGCATACCTGGCTGATGCAAAAGTCTCATGGGTTTGCAGCAGACTGGCCTTGTCATAGGGGCTAATTTCTTAGCTCTCTACAGTGCCTCCGAAGGCACCAGCCTGGTTAGATGGACTAATCAGGAGAGTCATGAAAGGTGGGGAGCCCTAGAAATTGATATAAGGGAGCACAGGGGCCTTCCCTGAGGATCCTGAGTTGCCAACCCCCAGCTGGATGCATCACGCTCTGTTTCTGACCTCCTCAGAGAGAAGCAAGAGTTTTGCAGGGCTGGAAAGGTTGGGCTTCCCTCTGGTCTTTTTGCTGTTGCTGCCTGGAGAGAGTGCTAAGGACTAGGAGCCTGGTGTCTCTTCTCTGAGCTGTTGTTGTTGTGTGGGTCAAAGGCTCTCGAAGAGCTGTTTATTACATCATCTGCCATTATCTCCCAGTTATTGCTGTTTCAGTGTCCAATGCTGTTCATTTCAACCTTCAGACTGTTGTGGGGTGCTGTGTCATCATCTCATTGGCCTCATCTGTGAGTACCTCCTGCTGCTGCCATGAATTGGATCCTGGCCAGCTTCTTCCAGCTGCTACATACTTCAGGCCCAATTAGCAGGATAACAACATCTTGGAAGAGTGGTCTTTTGTTTGGGACTTTGAAACACTATGGAGACTAGGGTGAGAAAGCCAACCACTTGTGACCTTAGTAACTTTGTTTCTCTTTTTTGTTAAATAAACCTCATTATTGTTCTCTGAATCTGAGTGGTCTTGCAGTTGGCACATGGGTGAAGAACCAATAGAAGGTGACCTGACCTATACTAGGCACTGTCCCTGGAGGCCACAGTTCCTATATGGCCCTGCTTCAATGATATTTGATCAGAAAACTCAGGAATACTTGAGCTATACCTTACCAAATATGCTGGGAGATCTTCATATATATGAGAAGAGGCTAATATCTAAGATTACAAAGAACTCAGCAAGAACACAGGTAACCCAATGAAAAAAATGGGCAGATCTAAGTCCAACACTGCTCCAGAAACATACATGGCCAATAAACACCTGAGAAAAATGCTTATCACCACTTATCATCATGAAAATGCAAATCAAAGCCATAAAGATACCATTTCACATCCTGCAAATGACCTACATAAAAATAACCAGAAGCAAGGGACAGAAACCAAATGGTTTCACTAATATATGGTCAACCAAATGAAACTGCACAAGGGGAGAATGGGGACCAGCTGGAGCGGGTGGGAAGGGGAGGTGGTGGGTGACCCCCAGGGACTGAAATGATGTGAAAAATAAATAAATAAAATAAAATAAAATAAAAAAATATCTTTCTGTTGTTAGAGTATCTAAAAGTCATTTTAGCTTAATTTGGTTGATAGTGCTGTCCAATAGTCTTCAGTTTCTGGTTTCCTATGTTCACTGGAAATACATGAGTAAGGTTTTAAAATCTCTGAAATTAGAGAAGAAATTCATGTCAATTTTTTTAAATTACAGATTTTGTTCATACATGTTGATTTTAAATAATCATTGGAAATACCCTTATATGCTTTTAATAAATCACTAAATGGACAAAAAAAAAATAACCAGAAGCAACAAGTGTTGCTGAGGTTGTGGAGAAAAAAGAACCCTCATATAGTATTGATGGGAATGTAGACTGGTCCAGTACCTGGAGAAAATAAATATTCAAAATAGACCGATCAAAGTTCCAGTAATTCTGCTCCTAGGTATCTACCCAAAGAACACAAAGCCACTAATTCAAAGGGAGACATGCATTCCCAGTGTTAGAGTTTAGGACCCTCTGACAGCCACAAACACCAGTAAATAGTCAATGATGCAAAAGCAAAGAAACTTTATTGCTAACTCGAGCTAGGGTCCAACTCTAACAGCCACCTTTGTAGCAGTTGGCTTACTAGGGAAGGACCCTGACTCTTTAATGGTCAGAGTTTATATACAGTTCTTGACAGGTTGGGGGAATTTCCACTGCTATTATCTATTCTGTCTTCACAGGGCAGTCACAGGAGCCTGGTTATCTTCTCTTATCTGCTCGGATTTGGGCAAGATCTATTCCCTGGATTTCCCTAAGACTTACACCCACTAAACTTTAACTGGTCGTGACAACATTGTGATTTACTTGCAATGTTTAACATTTCTTTTTGCTTTTAACGTGTAACCTTTTAACTCTTAACACCAGGTTCACACAAGCAGTATTTACAATAACCAGGTTATGAAAACAATGTAAATGGCCAAATAACAGCGGAGGAGTGGTTTAAGATTCACACACTCAGTTATTCAAAAGAAAAGAGAAGTTATTTGTGACAACATGAATGGATCTGAAAGATTTCTTTTTTTTAACATTTTATTTATTTTTGATTTTAAAAAGTTTTTACTTTGTAATTTTTGTACAATATTGGTCACATTTTTATAGCTGTCTTTCCCCTTAGGTTTGGCCCTCCCTTCCTTATTATACCGCTTATCCCCCACCCCTAGTTTCCCTTTTCCCCTTCCCCCATCTGGTTATTCTAACTTCTCCTGCTGTAAGTTGTTGGTCCATGTTTGGTCCACTGGTATTTTCTTTTTCTGGAACAATGTCTTTTTTTCCTGGGCGCAGACTTGCACTTCTGGACAGCAATAGATGAGGTTGCTTGGATCCCCAGAAGTAACTGAGGTGCATAGTCAGGCCGAGCACGTCAGGAACTTGTAGGGCAAATACAGCGTGCGCTTGTGTCATATAGTTCTGGTATCTTGGTTTGGGAACCCAACTCCCAGCTCTTGGTGGTGGAGGTATTCTCTGCTGGGGACAGACTTCCCCAGGTGGTTGGTCTAGCTCCTCTCCTCTCTGAGTTAGCAGTTCTACCATAAGGCCGCAACCATATCTCTGTGAGTGAATCCTGGGCTGTTATTACTTTCTTTCCTCTCCATTATATTTGCTGCTGGTGTTTTCATTCCTAGTGCAGATCTGATTGAGGTTGTAGTAAACCAGAGGGAGCCACCCCCTGCCCCCCAAGCCCATGCCCCAGCCGAGGTACCTGCTCATACCTCCTGCTCATGTGGAGGCAGAGGCTAGCTTCCCCAGCTTAAGACTCCCAACTCCGAGGCTCTGAGGCACTGGTGGCCTAGAACTTATTCTTAACCCTCCACCCCTACCCCTGCCAGTGGCCTAGGCCACAGCTGGGGTGTGCTAGAGTTCTTCTCCAAGGGCCCAAGTGTTCCAGAAGGAC